>CM059327.1:13547495-13663386 GCA_030340685.1 Protosalanx chinensis
TCTCTGCTCTCTGCCTCTCTCCCTCTCTGCTCTCTGCCTCTCTGCCTCTCTCCCTCTCTCCCTCACTGCCTCTCTCCCTCTCTGCCTCTCTGCCCTCTCTCCCTCTCTCCCTCTCCCCCTCTCTCCCTCTCTCCCTCTCTGCCTCTCTCCCTCTCTCCTCTCTGCCTCTCTCCCGCTCTGCCTCTCTCCCTCTCTGCCTCTCTACCTCTCTGCCTCCCTCCCTGTCTCACCTGCCTCTCTGCCTCTCTGCCTCTCTAACCCACCAGCAGCACCTGCATCTCTCTGCTGTCCTGCCAGCCTGCTGACACACAAACAAGCAGCCGCTGGACCGCAGCACACGCTGGCCTTGATCCACCTCCTGGACACCTGTGGTGAGACACGAGCAGCATCCAGCTCATCACACTCATGTTCACACTCAATAACAAGCAGTCCTCTGCGCTTATCTCCAGCTCTCAGCTACGGCCTGCTAACATACTAGTCCTGCTCCATGACACGGGATGATGATGAAGATGATGATGATGAAGACAACTATTCGAATAGAATCATCTCCATTTATATCTGTTCATGTTAGTTCAGTGGATACATGAATTAACATTCATATCAGATTCAGATTCAGACCCTAAAAAAGGCTCCTGGATTTGAATTCAGACAGATGGTGATGGTAGATTCTTCCCTGTGCTGTGTTTCCCCATCTCCTATCACACTGCCATACTTAGTGTAAACTGGCTGAGAAGCAGCCCACTTCCAGAACACCAGCCAGGGGGCCTCGCTAGCCTGCCTCGCTAGCCTGCCTCGGCTAGCCTGCCTCACTAGCCTGCCTCGCTAGCCTGCCTCGCTAGCCTGCCTCGCTAGCCTGCCTCACTAGCCTGCCTCGCTAGCCTGCCTCGCTAACCTGCCCTCACTAGCCTGCCTCGCTAGCCTGCCTCGCTAGCCTGCCTCGCTAGCCTGCCTCGCTAGCCTGCCTCGCTAACCCTGCCTCACTAGCCTGCCTCGCTAGCCTGCCTCGCTAGCCTGCCTCGCTAGCCTGCCTCGCTAACCCTGCCTCACTAGCCTGCCTCGCTAACCCTGCCTCACTAGCCTGCCTCGCTAACCCTGCCTCGCTAGCCTGCCTCTCTAGCCTGCCTCGCTAACCCTGCCTCACTAGCCTGTCTCGCTTAACCCTGCCTCACTAGCCTGCCTCGCTAACCCTGCCTCGCTAGCCTGCCTCGCCAGCCTGCCTCGCTAACCCTGCCTCACTAGACTGCCTCGCTAGCCTGCCTCACCAGCCTGCCTCGCCAGCCTGCCTCGCTAGCCTGCCTCGCTAGCTGCCTCGCTAACCCTGCCTCACTAGACTGCCTCGCTAGCCTGCCTCGCTAGCCTGCCTCACTAGCCTGCCTCACTAGCCTGCCTCACTAGCCTGCCTCCCCCTGGCTGAGCGGGCCAGGCTGGCTGCTGCGGTCACACTGCTGGAAACCATTAGATCCTGGCTTGGGGAAATAGTGGAATATCACAATCATTACTCTGCCTCTCTATAAGTGCTGTATAAACACACAGAACTGAGGCATCGTAAGAGCTCCCACATGCTTCCACACAGTTCAGGTCCATATTCCAACACTGTGCAGAGCAGTGAGGGTCCAGTACTTGATGTTTCTACAGAAGATGAACGCCATTTCCAAAGCGCTGTTGTTGTTTTTCTGTCTGACCACAGACTGTCTCTGCAGTCCAGGTTAGTCTCATAGGAACATAATAACACAGGGAGTCAGGTGGCTGAGCGGTTAGGGAATCGGGCTAGTAATCAGAAGGTTGCGAGTTTGAATCCCGGTCGGTGCCAACATGACTTTGTGTCCTTGGGCAAAGACACTTCACCTACTTACCTCAGGGGGGAATATCACTGTACTTGCTGTAAGTCTCTCTGGATAAGAGCGTCTCATGAATGACTTCATGTAATAACACTTCATTTCCAGTCCAGGCAGAGACAGCAGCGCACCATCTCCGATGCTTCACATGACATCAGCAGTATTACAGTCCTGGGTACAATTTGGGGTTTTTACAAAAATAAATAACAAATAAACAGGAGAGTCAAATAGTGTTCTAGTTGACATTCTCTTACTACTTAATTACAATGCGGCCTTCATTTATTTTGTAGCTTTAAAAAAAATAATAATTCTAATGGTCACCAGGCTTCATCTCAGCTGCGTCTGCTTTGTTATAGATGAGACCTCATGTCAACACAAGGAAAAACCTCTGAAGACGACCAGCAGAATAACGCTGTCAAGTCCCCCACAGCCGTGCAAAGGAGCTTTTGTGCCAAAGTGTTTTTATGAGGAAAAAGAAGAGGCATATTTATGTTGTAGTTACACTAATGGAAAGAGACTCAACGTCTAGCTGCAGGAAATGGCACTTTAGCAAATTAGGGCTCCCGTTTCCAAGCAGCCTTTCCCTGATGATGCACCTGACCCAAAACCACCCTCAGAGTCCACAACATGACAAGTGTGAAATGCTTTTGACCGTCGCTGCCAGAGATTACATTACATGAATAACAACTGGCCTGACAACGCCATATAACCCAATCAGACACAATCTAGCAGTGTTAGGCATCAGGGCTGTCCAGGGGGATAGGAGACGACCCCAGGGCCATCTCAGTGGAAGGGCAGGCAGGGAGGGAGGGTGGGGAGAGGGTGGGGAGAGGGTGGGGGAGAGGGTGGGGAGAGGGTGGGGGAGAGGGTGGGGGAGAGGGTGGGGGAGAGGGTGGGGGAGAGGGTGGGGGAGAGGGTGGGGGAGAGGGCAGCACTGCAGGACAAGGAGGTGTCACTGCCTGGACACTGCTAGCCAGTTTCGCCCCTGACCAGGCTCACAGTTGGAGGGTGTGTGTGGGCCACACATGGTCCGGGACGGGAATTAGGAGGGAGGTGGGGAGGGGGTCGGAGAGAGGAGGGCATGTCTGTCGCCCAGGGGGCCCAGGGTGTTTGGAATAAGACGGCGTGGTAGGAGCCTCCGTGTGTGTGTGGGTGTGAGGGGGGCGGGAGGGGATCAGAGAGGCTTCACACCTGGAGCTCCCAGTACCAGAGGAGAGGCTCCAGTCAGTCTAGCCAGCATCTGGGAGGAGAGGAGACGGGGCCACAGAGGTGCACCACTCCCTCCCACTTCTCTTACCCTCTTACCCTCTTACCCTCTCTCTCTCTCTCTCTCTCTCTCTCCTCTCTGTCTCTCTCTTCTCTCTCACTCTGTCTCTCTCTTTCTTTCTCTCTTTCTCTCTCTCTGTCTCTCTCTTTTTTTCTCTCTCTCTCTCTCTCTCTCTCTCTCTCTCTCTCTGTCTCTCTCTCTCCCTCCCTAAGTGAAATCATCGCTAAGAAAACTAAACTGGCACCAAGGTTAGGCAGACCTCTAAACTCTGATCATTTATCAGAAATGCTACATTTCTCCCACTCTCCCCCCCCCCCCCCCCCAACCTCCACCCCCTCGCTGCCTCCTCCCCCCTCCTTCCCTCCTCCCCTCCTCGCCCGCCTTCCCTCCTCCACCCTCCTCCCCTCTCTGGGCTGAGAAGCAGTGAAACCCTGTGCTTTCTCCCTCCCAGTAAAACCCTGCCTGGAGCCCAGAGGAGGGCAGGGCTACAGGACTCATGTGACCTTGTTCTCCAGGAGCCATGGCTGGATGGGGGACTGGACTGGATCCTCCTGCAGGAGCCAAACTGCTAACATCTGCTGCTGCGTTCCTCTTCACGAGTTCCTGCCTGTTAACATGTGGCACAGTTAGAGGAGCAACATGAGGCCAGTCCCAGAGGAGGCAGCTTTAACACAACACAGGCTAATGGCTCAGGACAGCAGAGCAAGACAGATAGGCAGAAAGGGACACAAGCAGGCAGGCAGGTAGACAGGCAGGCAGGCAGGTAGACAGGCAGGCAGACAGGCAGGCAGGTAGACAGGTAGACAGGCAGGCAGGTAGACAGGCAGGCAGACAGGCAGGCAGGTAGACAGGCAGGCAGGTAGACAGGCAGGCAGGTAGACAGGCAGGCAGGTAGGTAGACAGGCAGGCAGGTAGACAGGCCAGAGGAAGTGGGCAGAGATCAGGTAGGATATTCATCCATATAAAGTCTGTGGAGATATTCTGGTGTGACATTACTGATCTCCAAAGTTGCCAGTCCTTCTTATTCATCCACAGGGTCGTTCCTCAGACTTGTCGGTGTGGGAAAACCTTTTTATTTTCTTCATTGCTCATTAATTCTGCCACATCTTAACAAGAACTAATTTAAAAGAGAGAAAATTACGATTACCACAGAGGACAAAGAACAGAATAAAACAACAGATGGCCTTTAATCGATATCCATATTAAAAAAACACACACAAAAAACAATCAAGACGACCTTTTAGACCTTCAAAGTCAAAGTCTATTCTTTTGCCTTCCATCAATGGCTTATTATGCCTGGAAAGAGACTTGGCTGATTGAGCAGCACAAGTGGAACCATCACCTCTATGAAGCTAAATCATTCAAGAAAGAATGGCACACAGCTAACAGAACTGAGACAAGCACACATAACCATTAACCTTGTGTACTGTGTAATTGCGGATATTTCTCATCCTTGAGTTGTACGCGTGTTAGCAACACTGCCGTCTACGTCTCTGTTCAACATCTCTTCAGTCCAGCAGGGAGAACCCACCGTTCCATCAAGAACCCAACCATGTTTGATGGACCGGAGATCTGGAACGTTGAGTGAAATGGTGAGAAAATTACATTTTCATCAACGTCGTTGCCACTGTGACAAATTTACAGCACAAGCTAAAAAAGGGTTACACATTCTTACAGTATATTTGTCTGTGTCAAAGTATGTACACAGTATACACATTAAAACTTGATATGTACTCAGTTTTAGTGCTGTATATATGCAATATATGTACATATGTATTGTGTGAGTCCTGAATCTTCGTGCTTCACCTCATCTCAGATAACATTAGGACTCAATGTCACTGTTAACTTGGAGCTCAACACTGGGGATGAACTCTTACAAAGAGTTTGCATGTTATCTGCACCCCATCTGAGGCCCTGCCGGTTAGCAAGGCCCAGCTATGGTTTCCCAGTAACCATTCATGCAAAACATGGCATGCAGCTCTTAATTCAACACCCGTTGCAGTTCTCTCCTCCATCCAGTGTATTGAACCTCTAACAGGGACTCTATCCTGGCTGCTGCTGGCTGGCTGTTAGACAGCGGCGTTACTTTGTCTTGCAAATAGTTTCCCCTTTATGGACTCACAGTCAGTTGTCAAGCACACATGACAACACGGCATCATGGTAACGTCATGCTTGGCAATCGGACTCGGAGGAAACCCTCTCACTGCCTGGGAGAAGCCAGATGAGCCTGGACAGCTTGGCTGTTTGTCCCTCATGTGCAGGATGGGTGATGTCTCACTGCTGTGCTCAGTGCTGTGAGTCTGGATGGAGCCCCTGGGTGTCTGGATGGAGCCCTTGGTGGAGGCCTGGGTGTCTGGATGGAGCCCTGGGTGTCTGGATGGAGCCCTGGGTGTCTGGATGGAGCCCTGGGTGTCTGGATGGAGCCCTGGGTGTCTGGAAGGAGCCCTGGGTGTCTGGATGGAGCCCTTGGTGGAGCCCTGGGTGTCTGGATGGAGCCCTGGGTGTCTGGATGGAGCCCTGGGTGTCTGGATGAGCCCTGGGTGTCTGGAAGGAGCCCTGGGTGTCTGGATGGAGCCTGGGTGTCTGGATGGAGCCCTGGGTGTCTGAAAGGAGCCCTGGGTGTATGGGTGGAGCCTGGTGTTATCTGTCTCTCTCTCCAGCTCTTTGGCTCTCAGACAGTTTGATCTCCTCATCTCAAAACCTTCTCGTTCCAAATTCCTAAGGATGTTTATCATTCTATTTTGCCAACGCTCTCATCCCCAATTATTTCAATAAACTGCTCCCCCGCCCTCCCCCCGCTGCCCCCCCCCTCCACACATACACACACACACACACACATGGCCTCCACCAATTTACATCTGCCCTTCGCAGGGAAATGTGCACACATCTCAAGAAGTGAGTCACTTGTCATGTCCCATTCTGAAGCTGACGTGCAGCAGATCTCCTTGGGGGTCTATGTGCTGCTTCCACACAGCAGCATGAATGATGGCATCTCCCCCTCAGGGCTGCTCATACAGCAGCGCTCCAGAGTTTCCCTCCATCCTGCCAGCTATCAAATCGCTGGGCTTGAAGCCTTTGTTTTCCAGGTTGCGATCGTGTCGTTACTAGTTCCGGGTCTTTCGTTTGGTGAAAGACTATATTTTTATAATTAAAACTAATTGCGCATGTGAACGCTCGCTCTCTCCAAGTCTGAGGTTCTGCTCAAGCTGAGACAAAACAACATTAAAAGCAACTTATGTGTGGCTGAGTGTTGGAAAGTCATCTGTTATCGTAATGACGTTGTAGAAATGCTTTTTACATGCAGAATGTGTTCCCCTACAGTGAGCAAATGGAGAACCCGCTATACCCAAGATTAATGGCAATCGAGCACTAATTCAACCAGTCACTCCAAATACACTATATTACTGGATTGTAATGAAACTGAAAACATCAGTTTGATTTAAGAGTTGAAAAGCTTTCTGTTGCTAATGTTTCTCTTTCAGGCAATTAGCCGTGCATTAAAACTCTGCATTATCATCTTCTGAAGGGACATTACCTCTAATCAGTTTAGTCCTTGGAGATCTATAGTACACTTCATAAATGAATGATTGTAAAGGGCTACAGTTTATTTCTACCTTTTTATCCAGCTTAAGGATGAATTCAAAACCAGTTATATACAGCAGGCATGGCCTGAATATGTATCAGAAGAATTGAGGGTAAATGCATTAATGTATAAGGTTGCGTCAGTATTTGGCCTTGGTTGTTCAGACAATCCAATCTCCTCAGTCCATTGTTCCTGCTCCCTCTCTATGGATCGATGGAGCTGAGAAGTGGAGCTCGTCAGATTCCTCCTCGCTGATTGACCTCGATCAGCGCTCAGAGCTTTCGCTGTAATTGCATCGCCGAAATGGGATTTGAGTGGAATAGAATTTGTCCTTATTCATTATTCATTTGTCCTTCATTCAACTGGAGCGATTCCGCCTTATTTTCCCTTGGCCTCTTTTAATCGACGTCAATTGTATTTATTTGGAATTCCTGTCATTATGGAGGTCCTTCTTTGCCATTACAGCAGTATTAGTGGGTTTTAAATGTTCGTGCCTTGAGGTTATTGCTGAATGTAAAAGCTATTATCTAACGCGAAAGAACTCTGCTTTGTGGCCTCAGAGATGTAAGATACCAGTTTCACTTATTCTAGAAACCTCGGAAGAAAAGAAACTTTAAATCTGCTTTGGTGGCAGAAAAATTCTTGCATTCAATTTAGGATTAAAAGAAACACACACATATTAAATAGCAGATTAGACATGGATGCTAGAACCGTCCAAACACGACTTCTACAGGCTGAAATATTCTAACGGTTGCAGAACTTCCAGAAGAACCCGTCCTCACAGGACTGACTCATCAGATTTTTCTCCCCAGGTCTTCTTAATGTTGTCATATTTCACTGCGGTCCTAGCAGGGGCTGTCAGGGGCGTTGCCCTGCAGGGGCCCTACCTTAAGTGCTTCTGCTATCTTTCCTGGGAGAGCTACCCTCACACTCAAATCACCTGCCACGCCCATGATGCTGAGACACAATAACAATGCCGTCCTTTTGGCACAAAAACAAGGAAACGCAGATTTTTTGATTCAATTACCATTAAAGACATCCCTTGCTATTATTTACAGACTGTTTCTTTATTGAGACAGCCATTGCCACCATCCACAACAAGTTGAACTTGACTCCGAACGCTTTCCTCTCAGGTTCCTTCTTGTGAAACTACAGAACACGCGCGTTATGAAGCTGATGACATCATATTGGCAGGTCCATATTTCATGTTGCTCTAATGGAAGCACTGTCAGGCAGCAGACGTATTTACTCGGAGGTTGCTGGAGTCAGAAGGGGCTCTAGAGCTGCAGGGGTCAAGTCAATGCTGCGAGGGCCACAGTGGCACAAGGCCATTCGTCAAAACGTCGATGCATTGGATTAATTAATGGGCCTCAGCTGCCCGAGGCGACTCTCCAGGCCTGTGCAGATCCACTCCTGCTAGCTCGGCTCGGCCACACTTCACTTTCTCCTCTCCTTCCAGACTAAGCTTGATAAAAATAGCTGATAACTCGACCACAACTACTGTAGATGAGATGGTCATGTTAAAGCCAGTGTGATGGTGATGTATGATGTATGCTTGGTATGTGAAGGACAGCAGTGTGTGCTTGTGTGTGGGTGTGTGTGTGTGTGTGTGTGTGTGTGCGCGCACCCCTGCCTTTATGGGGATGTTTCGAATGTTGGCTAGCCTTAATAAACATCGACTACACTGCGAAGTCTCCCAGCGTTGCTGTTCCTCTTTCCAGTGCCACCCCCCCCCCCCCCCCCCCCCCCCACCACCATATCTCCTGCCTACTGAGATGGAATTAATTTACCTTCTTTCTTCTCTTCTCTATTTCCCTGGAGACGCTTCGACCCACAGTCCCTGAGACAACCCCATCTCACCTAATCACATCTCCTGCACAGGAGCACTCCATCTCAGCAGCCCCCGCAAACCCCCCATCCCCCTCCCCAGCGCTCTCCATCCCTCCTCACCCCCTGCCCCATCCCTCCTCACCCCCCTCCCCATCCCTCCCCACCCCCCTCCCCCCATCCCTCCCCACCCCCCCTCCCCAGCGCTCTCCATCCCTCCCCACCCCCCCTCCCTATCGCTCCACACTCCCCTCAGCCATCACAAAGCTCTTATCTCTTCCAGCATCTCTGTCTGTGTCTATCAAAATCCTGTGCCAGCATTACTGTATAAAGACAGTGGTGGGTGTTCATAATTGAAGAGGCTCCTCTCTCCATGGCCGCTGAGGGAGCGTGCCTGTACCCAGGGCAAAAATTGGAGGGTGAAAATTGCTCCGTCTGCAAACGCTCACCTGCGCTGTCGTTTTAATGGAAGGAGCTGCTGGGAGTGAGGCAGGGAAGTGGGCGGCCATTACCCAGGAGGAAGACATGACTGAGCTGTCTCCTCTCAGCTCGGGGATACGCAGACAGTTTAAAGGGTGGTGCTTTTTCAAAAATGAAGCAATTAGAGTCCTTTTATTTAGCTCAGGACAGTGTATCCTGAAGAATTTTGTCTATACCTCGAAATCGATAAAACATACAAACATGGCGGATCCTAAGAAAAAGAACACAAACAGCAGACTATAGTACATTTAGAACAAAAATAGAATGACTTTTTCGAGAAATTTAATCAACATAGTACACAAATGTACTATTTTTACTTGCTTGGGGAGACAGAGCAATGAGAACGAGGTAAGACGGAAGATAGGACAACCTGATCTGATCTGACAATGCTGTGTCTGTTCCCTCTCTTCCAGGAGGGCTCTAATGACGGGTCGTTTTAAACCCATCCTTAATTAAACTG
This sequence comes from Protosalanx chinensis, assembly GCA_030340685.1. NCBI lineage: Eukaryota > Metazoa > Chordata > Actinopteri > Osmeriformes > Salangidae > Protosalanx > Protosalanx chinensis. Next base: position 13,556,948 of record CM059327.1, read on the forward strand.
TCTAGACAGACACCATTCAGTCCACTAATATAGGGGCCTATTACAGACAGCGGTGCCCAAGCATTCATAATGATTATGCAGCCTAGCCCAACCATAGCTACCACTACCTGAGAGAGAGAGAGAGAGAGAGAGAGAGGAGAGAGAGAGAGAGAGAGAGAGAGAGAGAGAGAGAGAGAGAAAAGAGAGAGACAGAGAGAGAGGACAGAGAGAGAGAGAGAGAAGAGAGCGAGAGAGCGATAGACAGAGAAAAATCCAGTTCTTAAAGAAACAGGGGCTGTGAATCATGTCAAAACACAACAGGAACATCCCCTCTTCTTATCCTTTTTTCACTTCCTAGCTTTGTAACGCCCCAAAGAAACACAAGCGATAGGATGCACATTCGACACGATCTGGAGGGAAGAGCCAGGGTTGAGCGGTGCAGAGATCCAGCATCCTGTAGGCAGTCCTGTCAGTCAGAGCAGGGCAGCTTGTGAGAGAAGCTATCTGTGGGAGATACGGGAGACAAAGAGAGGGTTTGGCCCTGATAAGGTTTGGCAGCGGAAAGGGAATCGTCTGAATAGTGTCACACAACGTATCTGGGAGGAAAGGGAGCATAATGTTTTTGTTATTTTATTTTTCCTGAAGTCGAACTTAAGGACAGTCTGAGAAGACAAGTTTTGGGTTTTTGATTTAAACTCCAGAGCAATAAGGAGATAAAATGCCTCTCATGCCTCCCCCCCCCCCCCCACCCACCCTCCCACCGGCTGCAAGCCTCTGATACAAACTCAAAGCTGTTTCGCTGAGCCTCCAGACTTCGCTCATCAGATCCATGGAGGCTACGCTGATGCTGGCCGCAGATTAGAGTTCAGCCCCAGAAGCAGCGATGTGGCACGGACAAGTAGGTCCTCTGAGGCAGATACCCTGACAGCCTCCACACCCACAATGCTCTGAATATCTCTCTATCTTTAGGTAAAATAACAGAGGAACTGCCTCTTATCAAGGATCCTCCATACTGGTCCTGGAACATCAGATGAGGGATGTCTCAGAGGGCTGGGATTATATCACACATGGGCATCGTCAGAACGTATTGTTCAGGGGGGAAAAAAGAGGATTGTATTTGTCAACATTTGGTTGTGATTGACAGTTTATCAATCTGTCCTCTACAGCGACTCCTATCCCACCTACCTGTATATCTGTCCATCCAGGCAGGAGAATAGTTCCCTCTCGTCTATATCACAGCGCCAAATCTCACAAGTAATTTTGTCAGACGGAACGACTGTCACACTGAGATTTCTGGGTATTAGAGGTGTGTGTGGGGGGGGGGGGGGGGGGGTGGGTGGGGGGGGGGGGGGGGGGGGGTGTTATTAATTTGCAAATATGAAAGTTGCCCTCTGAATACTAATGAGTACAAAGCGTAGTGGGGTTTTTTCGTGGGAGCTGAGGGCTCTCCAGAGACTAGGCCGCCTCTCTACACCCCAGGCCACTGCAGCCATTGTCACAGCCTCACACTGCTCATTGTCACCGACCTGCTGAAAGAAACTGAATCGTTGTCGACCCTCTATTAGCTGTTTCTGTCTCTCTTTCTCTCGCTGTCTCTCTTACAACAAAAGGTCGACCTCTTTTTCAAATGATGGCCACTATTTTGCTTCGCCGTCCGTACATTCATATTGTAATAGGAACTGGAGAGTTGTTGAGATAATTTGTGCGATGATAACCAATTGTGACGGTTTTAGGGCTAAGTGTTGTCAAGCTTGTTTGCAACGTATCGGTTTGTTATCCAAGCCTCCCCAGTTCATGAGTTAACCATAAATTCCAGCCAAAGAGATCCAGGCTCACGCTCTCCCACACCGAACACTATCATACAGTAACTGATAAGAAAGCTGTTCATCAAACAGGTTCCAGACAGCAGTGAGGTATCCTCTCTAACCTTTATCCCACTCTGCAGTGAGACAGAGCTGGACTCATCCACGCACTAAAAGCAGCGCTTGATGAATGGCCGTGTGACCGGCTCATAAATCACAGCAGAGACGGAGGTCTGGTTCTGCTCCCTGAGACTGCTCACCCACCACAGCTGAACACTGGAACATGGCCACCTCCCATGTCGCCATAGCTATCTTCTGTCTGTATAGATACTGTAGGGTTCTGTACCAGGGGCTTTATCAGGGTTCTGTACCAGGGTTCTGTGTGTCTGTGTTTATTTGAGACTATAGGACTACAGGAAAGATTCATAAGGTCGTTTCAGAGTCACTGTAGCAAAGACCCAATGTGTTTGTTTGAAGCTGTGACTAATCATAATACATGTGTGTTTTCATTGGCGAGCCTCTGAAAAAACAATCCCGGCGTGTTTTCGAAGAGAGAGACCGTTTTAAGGGTCTCCCTGTGTATGTTGGAGTTCTCCTGTGCCAGCCCAACTGCCTACATGATGAGGGATTATCGAGAACATTGCTGTGCATCCTGTAACTACAGAAGGAAAGGAATGTGTTTACGTTGAATGACAAGTTTGGAGCCGCTGTAGTAAATCTTAATATTTTGGAGGCTGATTAGAGTTGATTAAAATCCAATACAGAACAGATGGTGACACAGAGGATGTGTTTTACGAGACGTTCCAAACAGGCAGCGAGACAGTAGGGGCATACTGTACAGCAGAAGATGTGGGGCTGGTAAAAGATGCAACCGGTCATAAAAATGTGACTGCAAATGTAATGAGTAAATTGCATGTTTCATAGAGTGCAGTATAATATGGTAATTGCTGCAGCACAGTGGCTAGACGCCAGATTTAGAACGAGCACACACACACACATCCACACACACACAAAAAATTGTAATCAAGTCGAGATGATTCAGGATGTGACTTTTACTGTGGCACACTCTGAGCCACCAGGCACCATCAAACTGTCTCTCTCAGCGCTTTTCCATAATAAAACACATTGTTTATCGAGGGCTGCATTGTTTTTATTTGAGTTCTTCATGACTTGGTGGCTCCATACGAGCGCAGTGTGAGAAGCGCTCTGCGTTTGAGCGTTCTGGATTATGACACACAGCCAAACCAGTGGCTGAACGGCCCAATATTGTTTTTTTACTGTTTCCAGCTGCTGGGGCCGATGACAGGATGTCAGAGAGATGATCCACTTCCTGTGGCGCCTGACACTAATTACAGCTCCGCCTCTTAATCATCTCTGAGCTCCGCCCACCAGCAGCAGCTCCCACTGATGGTCTGTAACCAGCCTGGACACTTTCTCCACACAGCCTCACCATCTGAACACTCCCTGCCCCACTCCTCTAATGTAGATCCATTTACACCCATATACTTATGTAAGTTTTTAGATATCTTATAACCTATAACCTGTATAGTTTTGCCTTTTTTCTTCTTTTTTTTTTATCTTTAAGTCCCGTATGCATTCCATGTTTCCTCCAGCCAGCCACAGTAAATTCCATGTTTGTGCGATTTAAATTGCGAATATTATTTTTTTCTTCTGATTTGCAGTTAAAATACTGCTAATATGAGGGCAGTTCCCCAGCCTCATCTTACTCTCTTTAATTCTCGTTTCACTTTACGTTGTGAAGGCGTAAAACCACTCACATCATTTCTTCAGGTGTTTTTCAGCATTTTTCCAACACATCATCCGCCGGTTATGAGAAGTGAGGGGCTGAAGGGACATATAGACCAGCTGATGTAACATGATCAGACGCTCTTATCCACAGCGACTTACAGCAAGTACAGGGACAATTCAGCCCTGAGGCAAGTAGGGTGAAGTGCCTTGCCCAAGGACACAACGTCATGTAGCCGCAGCCGGGAATCGAACTCGCAACCTTCTGATCACGAGCCCAACACCTTAACCTGCTGAGCCATCTGACTCCCCCCCCCCCCCCCCCCCCCCGCCCCCACCTAATCAGGCCGGCTGATTGGAGCAAACAAACCTGCTCACCTGCACCATTCTGTTGACACAGTAATAGTTCCTCTCCTGCCTACAGCAGGCCTGCTGTGTCCAGGACACAAGGTTCAGCAATTCAAGGTTGATGCCCAGCCCTGCCCTCACCTCAACTGGAGATGCCAGGCACACACAGAACAAAGAGATCCACTGTTTGAGTGATGATGAAGGAGAGATGGCAGAGAGAGAGAGAGAGAGAGAGAAAAGGGAGGAGGGGTTAGGTAAAGAGGAAGTGTATTAAAGATAAAGAAAGACAGACAGACAGATGGAAAAAAAAAGAAAGAGAGAAATCCTTACAGATGAGGACAGGGTCCTGAGGTCCCTACTGACAGTTCTGGAGAGAAGACCTGGGGAGGCAGTGTGTGGGGGTGGAGGGGGTGGAGGGAGGGGGCTATGCTCCCCCCCTCTGGCTTGGCGGAGCTGCTCTGTCTCTGGCCTGCCAGTGACCCTGAAAGCCGCCATTCTCCCCGGCAGTGTGGACAGTGGCCAGGCCTGGGTGACCTCCACATGGGATCCGCAAACACGGCGCCACAGCCTGGCCTCCACCGGCATCAAAGCAAGCCATTGTGCGAAACATTAACTGGAAACTAACAGGAACGAGAGGGAAGAGCCGGTATACTTTCTCCACACAGGGAAGCCTACCGACACCTTGTCCTGGGAAACATCCGTCTCCTCTCCCTTTTGGACTCACAGAACACGACTGTTTGTCGTTCACCTTGAGGGAGAGCGCTTGATGGAAGTGTCTTTTACCTGGAGCAGAAGGGAGGAGGAAGGAAGGAAAATGAGAGAGAAGAGGCGGGTGAAACTCCCTGTTACTGCGGCCCCCCTGGTTCTTATGAGAAGGAGCTCCCTGGAGGGGGGGGGGGGGGGGGGGGGGGGGGGGGGGGGTTTGCGTGCTGCGGAGGGATGGGGGGGAGGGGGAGCGGGGCAGTTAAACGAGCACAGTGCTAGGCGTAAACGGCCTGCATTAGTGACAGCTCCATTACCAGAGGTGGGCAGATGTCCGCCCTGGCGCCTGGCAGAGGAGCAGCTGAGGCAGGTGGAGCAGGAGGGGAGCGGGGCCGGCCAGGTGTTCTCCCTCTGGCTCTTCCCCCCTCCCCGGCACGCCGCTCACTGACCCGCACTTAGCCGCTCCTCACCTGGCTGCCTGCCTGCCTGGCCCCCGCCAGCACGCACACACACACACACACCACGTGCTCCACTGACCTGTATTCACACACAGCAGAGAGAGAGATACTGTGAGGAGGGACGACCAAAAAACTGTCTTGCAGCTGAGGATGAGAAAAATGAGGTCTGAGAAGAAGGTGTGTGTGGTGTGTGTGTGTGTGTGTGTGTGTGGGGGGGGGGGGGTATATTCTAGGAACAGGAAGAGCCAGTCATCTGCCAGGCTTGTCCACCATATCGCCTGAAACAGCTTCATTTTCTTTGAGCGTTGTGAATAACCAGGGCCGACTGTGGCGTATTGATCTGTTTGGGAGCCCCTGTCACCCTAGGGTAACTAGCAGGAACAATCGAACACACCTGCAGTCCTGTGTGTGTGTGTGTGTGTGTGTGTGTATGCATGATATCATCCAAAATTTCCGGAGTTCTCCTTTTGTAACAAAGGGGCGTTTGTTTTTCCTGAATGACATAGCGGTCAAGGGACTAAGAGCCAGGAGCAGCTTCCTCAGATTATCCTCACTGTACACGTGAAGGTGTGTGTGTGACCCATTCCTGACATGTGGGTGTGCATTTCCACAAGGACCACTTGAGCAAACGGAGCCTCCATCACATCACACAGACGTCATTTGTTCACCAGAGTGTGGGCCTGGTCTAGGCCAAACAGAGACGCCAAGTCTAACCTTTTATGTCGGTAATCTTTCCCATCTCCTCCTTTGAAGTTCCGGTGAGGCCTTGAGACGGCAGTGCAAATAGCACCTGTCCTATGAAGTCATGCTGAGGCATCCCCTCAGAGCTGAGTGGGAGAGAGGGAAAGAGAGAGAGAGACAGAGAGAGAGAGAGAGAGAGAGACAGAGAGAGAGAGCGAGAGAGAGACAGAGAGAGAGAGACAGAGAGAGAGAGACAGAGAGAGAGAGAGAGGGAGAGAGAGACAGAGAGAGAGAGAGAGACAGAGAGAGAAAGAGAGCGAGAGAGAGAGAGGTAGAGAGAGAAAGAGAGAGAGAGAGCGAGAGAGAGAGAGAGAGACAGAGAGAGAGAGAGCTAGAGAGAGAGAGAGAGAGGTAGAGAGAGAGAGAGAGAGAGAGAGAGAGAGAGAGAGAGAGACAGAGAGAGAGAGAGAGAGAGAAAGACAGAGAGCGAGAGAGAGAGAGAGAGAGCGGCAGAGGGGGTTGTAAGAGACCCTGAGGCAGCACCATCAGCAGAATAAGAATTGGATGAAACAAGTAGAGCATCTTCATGTAATGATGCAATGAGACCCTCCTCTTCCTCTTCCTCCTCCTCCTCCTCCCCCTCCTCCTCCTCCTCCTCCTCCTCCTCCTCCCCATCTTCCTCCTCCTCCTCCTCCTCCTCCCCCTCCTCCTCCTCCTCCTCCTCCTCCTCCTCCTAGATGCTGCCCAGACTATAGGATAATGTGCATAAACCCCTGATGCACAGAATGGAACCATCCTGATTGGCTGCCAGGCATGACTTGCAAGTCAAGAAGGGGTGTATGTCTGCGCTGAACTCTTAGTTTGGGTTCTAGAGGAGGTTTCAGCCACCTGCGGTCCGAATAGAACTACAACAATCATGGACTCCCAAGGTACAAAGGAACAATGACAACACGAGCCATTAAAACAGTCAAGAATACGTGCACTGACTCAGGCAACAAGTATTCCTGATGAGGGATCCCCATTCTGCAGGGCTGGTCGCAGCAGTCACTCCATACTGTGGCCCTTGTTGTCCTGTCCTCCCAGCAACCAGTGTCCATGATCCGGCTGGGGAGAGGGTAGCTCGAGCACTTGGGGACAGAGGCTCCCATCTCACAGTCCCATCACGACCATACGGCCGCAGCCAAAAAGCCTTTAACATGAATCCAGTGCCAGGGTTCCCCCGGCTTGCCAGCGCGCCAATCGCCACGGGACTCATTCAGTGGACTGGAGCGGAAGAGACTCTGGGGGGAAACAAGTCAAATAAGTCCTTTATGGGTCTGAACGGATGCTGTTATTCAAGCCACAGAGCGAGCACAGCCCATGTCCTGGAGCTGGACCATGCTAATTCAATAGCTGCTGGCTGCCGATGTGAGAACTGACTGAAGATGGATACCCTCTGAGCCCCTTAACTGGGGCCCAACTACGTATGACTAACAGGCCATCAAAGAACAGCAGTGATGGGCCATATACGCGTCTGAACAGCTAGTTCATGATCCAAGTATGGATCAGTCCTGTTTGGGTAACGTGGGTCAGCGGAGACTAGAGCTTTCGGAGAAGGGGACGGCGTTGTGGCGCTCCGTTAATGAAGACGTCTTTCCGCCACTGGTGCATGTCTCACGCAGCCAATGAACACACTGTCACACTGTAGAGTAAATTAGAAAACACAACATTTTATTAACTGAAAGAGGTCTCTTTTCCAACTATAATATCTTGAACAGTTTGTGTGCTTGTTGAGCCGAGGTTATTGAATGTTTAGTGTTTGAACAAAAATAAGGGTTTGTTTTGCTGGTGCTTTAAAACAGGAGCTCTAAGATGGTCCTGCAAGACATAATAGAATGAGAAGCTTTAAATAAGTTTTTCTTCAGATGATTGATTAAAACTTTCCTCATAACTTTCCTCATAAATTATGTTATCATGCATGAACTTTTATAGCTATTGTCCCCAAGCTTATGAAGGTGGCATCATTCCCCCCCCCTTCGGATTAGCATTTGCACACTGAAATACAGTTGCACAAACACACACATATATGACAGGCATTCCTGGATGTGTGTGTGTTTTTGTGTGCTGAAATGCAAACCAGTGCAGGTGTGTGGCTGGGGGGCAGTGAGCGCGAGCCCCGCCAGGAGTTTACTCTCATTGGTGAAGTCAGCTGAGAGCGCGGGGTTGATTGACAGCTCCGGTAGTCATGGCAGCCGCCTGCGCGGCGCCGCACCGCCTGGCTTCAGGCTCTGCTGTGATTGGATGAACTGGCGCCTGGGAGGAAGCAACAACAAAAAAAAGGGGGGGGGGGGGGGGGGGGACAACTGATGAGCTTATTGATGGTCACATAAGGCTAAGTCTTTCATACCTGAAGTTGCTTACCTGTAAACTAACTGTTGATTTGTCCCTAATTCAAGCCCGCATTTTCTCCCACTGATTATAGAAGCTGGCAACGTTGTGCACTCGTCTGTAAATTAAAGCTTCTATTAAAAATAAAGGTTTAGTACACTCTAGTGTTTAGTGACCCCCAGGTGAGAGAGAAAGAGAGAAAGTGAGTCTCCAAGAATGCCGAAGATAGGGGGGCGGGATTTGTACGTTTATCGTTGCCAACCAATCTGATTGCTTCAAAACGTGATTGACAGTGCCAACGGACCAATCGCGATACAGTTTGGCCTCTTATGAAGCGTGTGCCCCGCCCACCAGCGCTATAAAGAAGAATTAACAGCGTGCGCATCTGCTCAGCTCAACGAGGTCCTGGATCCCATCATAATACTGCATTTAAGACGGTTTTTTATTTTATTTTTATTTTCTTCAAGCAGTCAACATGAAGTCCATCAGCCCGGTGCGGTCCATCAGAAACAACATATCCACTTCCTCGGATCAGATCCTGGGGATATCTCGAAGCAAAAGCCCAGCTCTGGATGATCCTCTGAGCCTGCTGTACAATATGAACCACTGCTACAGCCTGCTGAAGGACCTTGTCCCCAGCCTGCCCCAGAACAGGAGCGTCAGTAAGATGGAGATCCTGCAGCATGTCATTGACTATATCCTGGATCTTCAGATTGCACTGGACTCCAGCTCTTTAAGCTGCCAGCAGCAGCAGCAGCAGCAGCAGAGGCATTCAGGCTCGAGGATCCCACTGTCCCCCTCTACTGTCACCTCTGATCTCAGCATCCTCTCTGGCCAGGTGAGTTCAGACCCACCAGCTGATGTCCTTTCTGCTTCCACAACACACTCTGAACACTGAGACGTAATTTAAACGCATGTTACCCCGTACAATGTGCTTATTTGACCAATTATTTCATTCGAGCGTGAGACAATGTAACCTTTTGCCTGTACTGGAATTTCTCCATGCGCACAACAATGCTTGTGGAACAGCACAGAAAGCATAATAAATAATAGTGATCATTAATTGTGTGTGTGTGTGTGTGTGTGTGTGTTTGTGCAGTCTAATGACCTGGCCAGGGAAACAGATGCAGATGTGGATAGCAGCGCGCTGCTGCGCTGACCTCAGTAAGTGTCTCCAACCTACAAGCCGCTAAAACATCTTCACATTTCATCATCACTCACAATCAGAACACCATGAAAAGGACACACGATGTGCATTCAGCGAGTTACGACGGGGAAAAACTACCAGCTGCGGACATGAAGATGGATACTCCCAGTGAACCCCACCATCAGAAGGATTGGGGAGTTGAGCGGTGTCCCCCCCTGTAAGAAGCGGACAGCAAGTTACTTGTTATGACAGTGGGTCTTTTCCAACATGTTCCATGGAGGTTGTAAGGATGTTTCTCTCTTGGTCCGATCCTCCTGTCTGTCCGGGGATCCTCTGCGGGAAGTGTTCGGTATTTCAGGGTTTGGTTTTAGGCGTCTTTCTGGTGGGCGCCAGGCAGTCCAGATCCTCATCCTCTCTAAATAAGCCCCCTTCTCCTCTCAATGTCTTGCGGGTGTTCAAAACAAGACCTCATATTCTCTTCACTGGCTGTAGGAAGTTTTTCTTCACATAGTCCACCCACCACCCCCCCCCAAAAAAGGAGATATGTGGTTTAGTTTTAAAGTTTATTCTACTGGGTTGACACTGGGACCGCAGAAAGTGACTGAAGGGACGGAAACTAGATGTTTTCACAAGAGGACTTAATCTTTTCTCCGTGAACGAGAGGAAGAGAAAACAGGATATCTCCTGTGTTCCGGAGGACTGTGGATGCTGTAACATATAAGTAGACAGAAATCATGCCTGTAGCATATTTGTGGCAGAGAGTATATAATCTTGCAGTTTATTGTGTTGCGTTTTTGAAAGATGTTGTAAATTGCACTTTTATACAATAATAAATTAAATTACTAATATGATTATGACAAGGCATTTGACTCTTAATTCATGACCAATGTGATGTCCTAGCAAATGATGGAGAGAAATATCAATTAATTTAATACTACATGGATGGCATGCAGCCTTAATAACTTTCTGATCTAATTAACAAGATATTGTTTTGTCAATATTGAATGGTAGATGAATGCTGCCGTTGGCCTTCCACTGGGAGAGAGTGCCACCTACTGGGAAATATAGTTAACGCTTTTATTGTCTGAGTAGCCCAGTCTCATCTCAGGGACCCTTTAAAGTTAAATAACCAATATTAAGCTGTGGACACAGAAAAGAGGCTGCCTTGAACACTGGCATAAACATTAAACGTTTATTTTTCAGTCACGTTACAGACAAAGTTATTAGACTTCGGTTATCTTCTTTCTTTTTCTTCTACAACTATTTCCAAGTCTCCACAGTACAACCCCCACAGTGCATGCAATACAGATGAGAATACTCATAGAACATGTCCACAGACCCGAAAAGACTGCATGCATCCTACACACGTATTCATGCCACATCAAGCCTGACCGACCACAAGTACTTAGCTAGGCAGTCGCAGGCAACAATAAATACTGTAGACTTCATCTAGTCCAGTTATCGTCGACAAACTACTACATATAGAATACGGTACGTTTCACTTTTTATGACTGGACAGAATCTATCCGAGCGCCTCTTTAGGATGCTCTTCAGATCTGCAACACTGTACGACAGCACAGATACTCAAGGTGTGCTCAGTATGAAGACCCCCCCCCCCCCCCCCCCCCCCACACACACACCTCCCCACCTCCTTCAGAGGAGTCCCAATGGTGAGCTGTCACTATGGCAGTGCAGGTAAGCTGGCTCACTCTAAACACAGACAACACAGATCCTACCACACGGTTTTGATCGTTTTGGCTCACTTGTTCGAATTACGTAACGACAACATTTAACTTCATCTATCTACACCAAGGCGTGTACTTCAACTGTACTTTGATGGTGATTCCACTGCACCAACTCACAAGCTCACTGCACCACAGAAATGACCTGGTCTAATATTAACACTGTTTACACACAAGATTTTGAACTATAAGCAAGGCAATTCAATTATTAGTTGTTATTATTAACTTATTTTTACGTTTGAATACAGTGTCTTAAGACGACTAGACAGGACAGCCTAATTTTCAATGTTTTACGAATCACAAAACTTGTCTTACTATGTACTGCATCAGGCTTCCCCTACTGGGTACAAACCAACATTCAGCCCTATCTAGGAAGCTAACTTGGACCTGAGCATGCAGGGTCACACTAGTACAAACTACCACAACACCTAGTGACGGAGTGCTCTCGTGACTATTCTGGGGTCAGGGGTCATGGAGGAGGGGATCACAGGATACTCTCCCGCTCCTCTCCAAAGGTAACGGTGTCGGAGGACACGGTGCAGATCTCAGGGGGGTCCCCGGGGTTCAGCCCCCTCTTCAGGTGCACCACGCGGACATTCTCGTTGTGCGGGCCAGGCTTGGCGTTGGTGGTGCTGGTGGAGGAAGAGGTGGTGATGGCAGCGGTGGTGCTGGAGCCCGGAGAGACGATGACCTCGCTGTTGGAGGAGGAGGTGGGGGTGGAGGTGGTGGTGTTGGAGGTGGAGCCCTCGGTGGGCGGGCGGTGCCGGTTCTGCTGCTGGGTGTTGGTGTTGTTGTTGAGGGTGGTGTTGCTGGGAGTGCGGTTCAGGTTGTAGCTCTTGGAGGAGGATGGCCAGCTCTCTTCTGGGCTGCTGGCCAGCAGGCTGCACTGGTCCTCAGAGCAGATGGACATGCGGGTGACCGTCGGGTCCTGGAGGCCGCTGAGGCTGCTGGGAAGGCCCCTCTTTCGGGCCACGCTCTCGTCGTCCAGCTCGATCAGATTGGACCTATCCAGCTGGGACAGGTCAGCCTCCTCATCTTGGAGCGAGTGATTGGGGGAGCTCTCGTTGGACCTCACCCCTGAATCAGAGGAGTCCTTCTTGTCCAGCATGGCATCAGACAGGTAGTCTTTCCCCTTCAGAGCCCCGCCCAGAGCTTTGGGCTCCGCCCTCTTCCTGTCCTTCATCAGAGGGGTGGAGTCAGACCCCTCAGACTCTTCATCATCACTGGTCAGCTTCTGGTACCGCTGCCCCCCCCCCTGCCTTCATCTTCAGGTCGGCTGCCCCCTGTAAGAGACTCCTCTCAGCGGAGGTCTTGCGGCCCAGGAGGGACTTGGAGGACCCATGGTCCAGCTTCTCATCCTCTTCAGTGATGGGGTCCAGAGCTTCCACGTTGGAGGCAAAGTCGGTGGCGTCTGCAGCCGGCTTGCCAGCCCCTCTCTTGGTGTAGGGTTTACGGCTGTCCTGCTCGGAGCTGTCCTTAGCCTTGTCCTCCGAGCTGGAGTGCATGAACTGTCCAGGGTGTGGCTGCACTGGCTTCTCCACGCCCACCTCCAGCGTGGCCATCTGGGCGATGTACTCCTGGTAGGCGTTGCGGTACTCGGACTGCTGCTTGTCCGTCAGCTTGCAGATGTCGTTGGACGACTCCTGGGAGTTGAGGCTGGACATGCTGGGGGTGCGGTGGGTGGTGCCCTGGGGAGAAGGAGAGCACATTCATTCTAACGTTCCATCGTATTTTGAACCCCGGGCTGTGCCAACATGACGTTGTGTCTTTGGGCAAGGCACATCACCATACTTGCCTCAGGGAGGAATGTCCCTTTATTTACTGTAAGTCACTCTGGATAAGAGCGTCTGACTAAATGACTCCATTTAGAAAACAGCTGCCCTCACATTGAGAACAGCATAAGCTTCACTCGTACCCAGGTCCCTGGTTCCCCTGAGGCCCAGGACTCCACTCACCATCCAGGGGGGGTTGCTGGGTATCCTGGGCTGTTCATCCAAGCCCACGTTGCTCAGCTCCTCGAAGCTCAGGTTGAAGCTGTACATTGGCGAGCCGTCCGGATTGGTTGCTCCGGCGTGGGGCGGGGCTGAGGCACGCCTTAACCCCTCCCCCACGCTGCTGCCCTGCTCGCTAGGCGCCTCCTCGTGCAGAATCTGGCTCTCCATGTGACGCATCTCCAGCACCTGGAACACACAGGGGGGGAGGGAGGTGGCTGAGCGGTTAGGGAATCAGGCTAGTAACCAGAATGTTGCCGGTTCGATTCCCGGCCGGGCCAGATGACGTTGTGTCCTTGAGAAAGGCACTTCACCCTCACTTGCCTCAGGGGGGAATGTCCCTTTACTTACTGTAAGTTGCTCTGGATAAGAGCATTTGCTAAGTAAATGAATGTAAATGTAGCAGCCAAAACCAGGGTCACCCACAGAAATACCCTGAAACACAGAGGTGATACTGGGCCGGACTTACTGTGGCTCTGAACAGCTGCCAGTCTCCAAAGTTCATGTTCATCTCCTTCTTGAGTTCGTCGATGTTGCACTGGGTCAGAACTCTGCCATTAACATTAGCCTGAGAAACACACAAGCCCACAGGGTCAGACCACAGAGGAATGCTGGTGCACGCAAGGATGTGTGAAGACACACACACACACTAAAGAAAGCACACAAACACACTAAAGAAGGCACACACAGACACACACTAAAGAAAGCACACACAGACACACACACACACACACTAAAGAAAGCACACACAGACACACACACACAGACTAAAGAAAGCACACACACACACACACACTACAGAAGGCTCTCACACACACTCACCTTCTTGATGGTGGCTGTGTACTGTGCTATCATGCTCTGGTCGATCCCCTCGGTGTGTTTGACACGTTCACACACAGCGTCTGTGTTCATGGAGCTGAGGAGGATGGCTGGAGAGCCAGAGACTACTGAGGCAGGTCCCTGAGGCACACACACACACACACAACACAACACACACACACACACAACACACACAACTCTGTCACTGACAAAATCAAAGTATCCAAACTGCGATATAATCTACTTCTTCATGGTTTGTTTTTTTATGAGTTGAAATTCTATTGCTACAAAGTCGACTCTCATGCCGAAACCCTCTAATGACCTGAAAACGTGGTTTAGCTGGAGCAGGGGGGGGGGGGGGGGGGGGCAAACATCACACATCAACAATCAGCTTGTATGACAAACAGATCATCCACGCTAATGCTGATCGTCTCAAGGCTGGTGTGATGAAGAGGAGGAGGTCTATTCTAGGGTGAGGATGGTACTATGGCGGGCAGTCAGGGAGGTCATGAGGGTTGACAAGGCCCCAAGGCCCAAGGAAAACACTGCCAGAGGATGAGCCAATGAGATGACAGCCCCTTACCTGAGGGGAAATATGTGTCATGTAGTTTCTCTATTGTGTATTTGATCGTACTCTTGGAGTTCCCACAACCCAAGTAAACCAAGAACCCTCAACTGGATTATCATAATATCAGCGGGAGTGCTTGATTTTAATTATTCAAACTATATTTAGCTCCAATCCAAATGCTTTTGTTAACTAAATGCAGTCTGAGTTGGTTCAACAAACCTGTGTTATTACTGTCAAGACCTGTGCTAAGTTTGGGGTGTGAGTGAGTGTGGGTTAGGCAGAGGCGTGTCATGAAAAGACAAAACAAAACCTTTGAAATGCTTACAGAGACCAACAAGCCCCTCTAAGACATCTGGCCACGAGCAAATCAAAGCGTTTCACTTCTCCGATAGACTAGATGCTAGAAAGAGCGTTAGAAGTCCCGAGGTGCATGCTGGGAGTGCGGTAAGAACGCTTCAGGAAAAGAAGGAGGAGCTTGTTAGTTTTATAAAGGGGGGGGGGGGGCAGCATGAGGGCCAAGGGGGTAAGCAGGTGTTAGGAGGACAGAGGCTTCAGTACCTGCGTCTTTTTCAAAGATGGTACCTTAAACTGCTTGGAGAGACAGAGTGAGAGAGAAGAGGTGGAGAGAGAGGTAGAACAAGGAAGATGAGAGACAGGTACTCAGATCAGCGTTCGGGCTTTAGGTCAGAGGAGGAAAGAGAACATTAGAGGGAAACCCAGACGAGATCGTTCATGGAGGACAGACATACTGGACAGCAACAATGGACAGGAGAAGAGAGGATTTTGGTTCCAATGTTTCAGTGTGTGAATGTGTGTGGGTGTGCATGTGTGTACGTGTATATGTGTGTGTGTATGTGTTTGAATGGGTATGTGTGTGATTGTAATGGGGACCGGGATAGGACAAGTGTGAAGGAGACAGAGAGGAGATAGAGAAGCAGCATTTGTTCAGACGGTCACTGAGAATTGACTCCTGAACGTATCCCAGAAGACACCACTTCAAGCCAATCAAACTCAGCATCATGTCAAAGCTGTCATGTGAATGAACTATGTCTACTGCTTCCTGTTCTTGTACTTACGAGTCCACCGCTCGGATCCTTAGGGAGCCCACTTTTAGTGAGTGGGCGAGGAGGGGCATGAGGTGGGTAGGAGCTGCCCACGTACTGGCGTGGCAGCTGGTAAACATGTTGGGGGAAATATGGCTGAGGATGGAGGGAATCCAGGAGAAAAGAACATTTAGGGGGATGAAAATAAAAGAACATGGCAACCACCTTGAATATGAACATGGTGCGACTCGGTGATGAGTCATGTGACCAGACACTGTCATACGTGTCATATGAAGTACACTTCCTGTGACTGTGGCATGTTGTATGCACTCACAAGACTCCACACACATGAGCCATTTACTAATCAAATACCAAATCATATTTCAATACAGACATAAAAAACAACAACAGATGAAATCACAAAATGGAAAAGCATAACAAACCAAATAAAAACTTTAATAGCGTGCGTAAAGAGTTAGGCGAGGGAGATAAAATCATGCAAATTAATGTTAGTAATGGGAGGAAAAATGTGGGTCAAATTAATCCGGAAAGTTCCCCCAAGTGAGTGGCTGGCTGGCAGAGGGTCGTACAGGCTCTCTCACCGAAAGGAGGTCATCTGAATATCCAGACTCTCTCTGAAGACCTAGGCTGGGTTTGTCAGTGAAGGAACCCAGGCTTCCTTTAGAACCCAGAGGAGCGTGGTTCTGCAGTGTTAGGGTGGTTAGGTAGCCTGCTGGTGGCTCTACTCTAGGGTGCTGTGGGCGTCAGAGAGACTCACCCTGTTGTAGAAGGGGTGTTGTGGTCCTGCCAGGCCGCTGTAGTAGCTGCTGTGGAGCTGGGGGGACATGACCCCCGGGGGGTTGTAGGGCCCGTTGAAGGAGGCCGAGGGGGAGAGGGCGGAGGACTGCTGGCTGTAGACGGAGATAGGGCGAGGGGCAGCCTCCTGCAGGGGCAGTGTGGGGTAGGTCACTGCTCCCATGTTGACCTGCTCCCTGGCAGCCCGTACATCTGCCGGAGACAGAAGGATGCAGACACACAGAAGCACATGGTCACAGTCTGAGTGAAGGACTCGTTTTATAAGAGACAATAGAGGAGTCAGGTGGCTGAGCGGTTAGGGAATCAGGTTAATAATCCAGAATATTAACGGTTTGATTTCTGTCTGTGCCTAAAATGAAAAAGGGAGAGGCACTTCATCCCACTTGTGCTTGCTGTAAGTCGCTCTGGATAAGAGCGTCTGATAAATGACTACATGTAATGTAAATGTGAGGGGAGGTTCTTATGTGTTGGGATCATCATCAAAGTCCCGATTTCAAGCCGAGGTTCAGACCTGCGATGATCTCTCTGAGTTTGGGGTCCAGGTTCACGGTGCAGGGCAGGAAGGTCTTGATGTCGCGTGCGGCCAGGACGGGCGTGCGGGACGAGAGGAACACCTCGAAGCTGCGGATGTCTCCGTCGATCTCCAGGAGAGGCTCCACGTCTTTGGTGGTGGGGATGTTCTTAGAGATCCTGAGGAGACAGAACACAGCGCCATGTTGGAACTGCTCTCAACTGAGGCGTTTGAAGAAGACTTGAGGTTCAAAGGCAACATGGAAAAGGTTATTAGGTTTAATAAATGTTATCGCCCACAAAACTATTTCAGATATTTTTTGGGAGAAAGGTAGTTCAACAAAAGGTTTTTTTTCACATGCTTGACTGTCATGGATGAAAAACTACGGATTGTCTGTTGGCCATTTTCCAAGGACACAGACAAGATACAATTTTAATCGCTTCTTTTGAAAACATTCTTTACATGCAAATTCTTTTTTACCAAATGGCCTTTAAGAGAACAAAGGTCTTTGTCTGAAAAGTAATTGCAATGAAATTAAAGTGATACAACCGATTCAACAGGATTTGGATATTTCAACGTATTAAAGTAATCCTTACAATCCAGCGAGGAAAATCTCTTCAAATAACTTTCAACCGTTACACTTTTCCAACCTCATTAGTGAAACACAATTCAAAACGAGGACTAACTCTCAGAAGATTTATTTAAGAAAAGTGGTTTGGAAGCCAATTACAGTCCGTTCATTCTTCAATAATGACTTTTCCATCACAGAGCACATACTGAGCAGCTGGAGCGTGAAATGGTTTAGACTCTAGAGCATTGTTCAGAGTCATGTGGCTGAGCGGTTAAGGCTAATAATCGTACCCGGTATCCGGTTCAAACTCTGGCTGTGCCAACATGACACTGTGTTCTTGGGCAAGACACTTCACCCTACTTGCCTCAGGGGAGAATGTCCCTGTACTTGCTGTAAGTGGCTCTGGATAAGAGCGTCTGCTGAAGGACTAAATGTTAGAGAGTGTTTCCTCTCTGGAGTGTGGTAAAGCCTCCTACCTCTCATATATGGTCTTCAGCGTGGTCTGGTCTGGTATGCCGTCGGTCTCCTCCAATAGGAGGATGAGCCAGGACGTCCTGTAGGGCCACTGCTCCGTCAGGTTGATCCATGACGCCAGGCGATCCCAGTTAAAGTTGATCTGATTGGCCCTCAGCAGACGACCTGATGGAATTCGACCAATGACATGTTGTGTGAGTCTGGGAGGTTACACAATCCTCTCCCTTCAGTATGTGTCTGTTCACAGTGTGTGTGTGTGTTTTTTTACAATAATTACATAATTAAAATGACTTGAAAACACTTTTTTAACTGAATGCAGTTGTGGTTCTTCTTTTGGGCAATTGTTTGATTTCTCACAATGTTTGCTTCATGTTTTGTCTACCCGCCATGTTTGGGGACTATCTCGTTGTTACGATCAGTGACCGATGCACTTTTATAAAGCACTCTCTTGAAAGTGGTTTTGGATGAATGCGTCTGCTGAATGAATTAATGTAACATGTGTCACTGGGTCACCTGTGACAGACACGATGTTGAGCAGCCTCCTCATAGTCTGAGGGCTGATGTCACTGAACCAGTCCTCGGTCACCAGCAGCTTGGTCAGGTCAAAGGACATCTGCCGAGTCACTGTCCTCTGCATCTGCCTGCGTCTGTAGGTGTCCTGCACACACACGAGAGTAGGAGTGAGTGTGTGTGTGTGTGAGGGGGGGGGATACACACACACACGTCAAACACACTCCTGTCCTCTTACCCTGCGATTCAGAGCGGTCTTGCTGCCAAACTTGGTCATTTCTCCCAGACTGTGTTGAGACAGCTTCCTATCCAGCTCCTCATGCCAGCCTGCAGATGAAGGGAGACAAAGACCAGAGGTGACGACCCAGAACAGAACCCAGTACAGAACCCAGAACAGAACCCAGAACAGAACCCAGAACAGAACCCAGTACAGAACCCAGAACAGAACCCAGTACAGAACCCAGTACAGAACCCAGAACAGAACCCAGAACAGAACCCAGTACAGAACCCAGAACAGAACCCAGAACAGAACCCAGAACAGAACCCAGAACAGAACCCAGTACAGAACCCAGAACAGAACCCAGTACAGAACCCAGAACAGAACCCAGAACAGAACCCAGAACAGAACCCAGAACAGAACACACTAGAACCCTTCTCACTGTCCAGCTGTCTTCCACTGCCATGTCTGTCAGTTCACCTGTCAGTCAATCTGTCTGTCTGTGTATCAGTTTGTCATTTCTGTCTGTAAAATAGTCTGCCAGTCTGTCCCGTCTGTCTGCGTCTCCACGGTTACCGCCCGTCTGCGTTTCCTGCGGTTACCTTCTGCGTTGTTGGCGTCTCCGTTGGCGGGCGCGGCGGTGCACATCTTCCTGGCGCTGCTAAGGCCTCTGCTGTTCAGGAACACAGGAAGGTGGACGATGTTCCTCATGTAGTCGTGGCCGTTGATGTTGGAGTCCCGCAGGACGCTGTTCAGGTTCTGGTTGATGGCTTTGATGATGATGTGCGGGTCGCTGGCGAAGATGGAGATGAAGGGGCCCTTGGAGAAGAGGACCCTCACCTGTGTGTGTGTGTGTGTGTAATAATATTTTATTTGTGAACAAGC
Organism: Protosalanx chinensis; assembly: GCA_030340685.1. Classification (NCBI taxonomy): domain Eukaryota; kingdom Metazoa; phylum Chordata; class Actinopteri; order Osmeriformes; family Salangidae; genus Protosalanx; species Protosalanx chinensis. Next base: position 13,576,325 of record CM059327.1, read on the forward strand.
GGCAGCCAATTCCTTATAACTAATTAATAAATTTCATTAATTCACAGTCAATCACTTTCAATTGCTACTGTGGACATATGATCCACCTGGAGTCTTCCTGAGTGACGTCCTTGTCCTTCATGTGTTTTTGGTCTGTGTGTGTGTGTGAGTGTGTGTGTGTGTGAGTGTGTGTGTGTGCGTCACGTCTCACCGTATCCAGCATCTGGAGAACCTTGTCCTGCTCGCAGGAGTCCAGGCCGTCGATGATGACAGCCAGGCGTGTCTGGTTCTGGGTGAAGCCATCGATGGACTTGGCCATCCTGGCCATCAGCTCCACCTCGTGCTTCAACACCTGGGTGGAGAAAAGGGGGGATCTGATGAGATATCAATGAGGACCCTCTGTCAGGTTGTATCTCTCTGTCAGACTGTATCTCCTGTCAGACTGTATCTCTTGTCAGGTTGTATCTCTTGTCAGACTGTATCTCCTGTCAGACTGTATCTCTTGTCAGGTTGTATCTCCTGTCAGACTGTATCTCTTGTCAGGTTGTATCTCTTGTCAGACTGTATCTCTTGTCAGACTGTATCTCTTGTCAGGTTGTATCTCTTGTCAGACTGTATCTCCTGTCAGACTGTATCTCTTGTCAGGTTGTATCTCCTGTCAGACTGTATCTCCTGTCAGACTGTATCTCTTGTCAGGTTGTATCTCTTGTCAGACTGTATCTCTTGTCAGACTGTATCTCTTGTCAGGTTGTATCTCCTGTCAGACTATCTCTTGTCAGGTTGTATCTCCTGTCAGACTGTATCTCTTGTCAGGTTGTATCTCTTGTCAGACTGTATCTCTTGTCAGGTTGTATCTCCTGTCAGACTGTATCTCCTGTCAGACTGTATCTCTTGTCAGGTTGTATCTCCTATCAGGTTGTATCTCGTACAGTTAGTTGTGTATGGTATCTCCTCACCTTCATGAAGCCTTCACTCTTCAGCTTGTTCATCTTGTTGGCGGCGCTGTGCAGCCTCTTCCTCTGGGAGTTGAGCACAGAGTCAGTCACCTGCCACCAGGTGCGGCAGTTCAGCAGCAGCGCCAGCCCCACCACGCTCGCCATGGCGATGAGCACGGCGTTCACCGTGTGGTTGGCGTCGTCCACCTTGAACACGGCCAGCAGGGCCATGCCGGTGACGAGGCAGGACAGGATGAAGAGGAAGATGACGAAGGAGGGGATACAGCAGGTCTTCTTCCACCTCTTCCTCCCTGCAAAGGAGAGGAACAGAAGTCTCTTTTCCTTCATTCACTCCGATCACACAGCTCTCGCTAGAGGTAAGAGTCTAAACTGGCACAGTCCTTGGTTATCTCAAAGGCTGCATTTGTTAAAGGAGCGAGTCCAGTCTCAGTGTGGTCTAAGACAGCGTCGTGCGTGAAACAGAGATGCTGTGTTTGAAAAGAGGCGCCTCGCTGCAGTGCTGTTACCCTGTGTCTCCTCAGTCTTAAACACCCTGAAGAGACGGGTGGCCATGAAGCCAAACTCCCTCTCACAGGCGTCTGACAGTGTGGCGATCATCTCCGCCATGGACGTCTCCCCTCCGACGCTGGACAGACGGTTGTAGTCGGTAAACAGGAACCTGAGGGAGGGGTGGTGTCAGAGGGGACAGTATCTCAATATCAATGTGTGTACCGGTTAATCAGAATCCGAATCAGAATGGGGTTTATTTGCTATGCAAGATTAACAAACCTAGAATTCACTGTGGCAGAAATGAGCAAACATAGAACATATATGTGGCATACTAATAAAAAATGAATACAATGTAAAATACACTACAAATATTATAGATAAAGGGGTTAGGCAGGTGTTAGGGGTGTACCAGGTAGATGAAGGGGTTAGGCAGGTGTTAGGGGTGTACCAGGTAGATGAAGGGGTTAGGCAGGTGTTAGGGGTGTACCAGGTAGATGAAGGGGTTAGGCAGGTGTTAGGGGTGTACCAGGTAGATGAAGGGGTTAGGCAGGTGTTAGGGGTGTACCAGGTAGATGAGAGGGGTTAGGCAGGTGTTAGGGGTGTACCAGGTAGATGAAGGGGTTAGGCAGGTGTTAGGGGTGTACCAGGTAGATGAGAGGGGTTAGGCAGGTGTTAGGGGTGTACCAGGTAGATGAAGGGGTTAGGCAGGTGTTAGGGGTGTACCAGGTAGATGAGAGGGGTTAGGCAGGTGTTAGGGGTGTACCAGGTAGATGAAGGGGTTAGGCAGGTGTTAGGGGTGTACCAGGTAGATGAAGGGGTTAGGCAGGTGTTAGGGGTGTACCAGGTAGATGAAGGGGTTAGGCAGGTGTTAGGGGTGTACCAGGTAGATGAAGGGGTTAGGCAGGTGTTAGGGGTGTACCAGGTAGATGAAGGGGTTAGGCAGGTGTTAGGGGTGTACCAGGTAGATGAAGGGGTTAGGCAGGTGTTAGGGGTGTACCAGGTAGATGAAGGGGTTAGGCAGGTGTTAGGGGTGTACCAGGTAGATGAAGGGGTTAGGCAGGTGTTAGGGGTGTACCAGGTAGATGAAGGGGTTAGGCAGGTGTTAGGGGTGTACCAGGTAGATGAAGGGGTTAGGCAGGTGGTTTTACCTGACGGGCAGAGCTCGGGTGGTCTGCTCAGGCAGTTCTGGCGGGTTGACGAACATCAGCTTGAGCAGCAGCTCCAGGTAGCCAATGTGGCGAGCCAGCCGGGTGCTGGTCACCCACGCCCAGTTCCAACTCTCGCCCTCGCGACGCCCTCCGAAGTAAACCACCACTGCACGGAAACGTCTTCCAGTTAGTCAAAGTCACCGATGAAGGAACGGTACTACTGACAGTGATACAACCATTTGTTTCTATTGCAGATAGTATAGTTATGTTTTTTTGGTGTTATATATCGCCCTCTACAGTACAGTATTGGAACCGGCTCTCATGCAAATACGTGCCAGTGGGAAGAACCATAGGAGCATGTGGTTAAAGGGCAGCAGGGGAGACATAGAGGACACTGGTCTCACCAAAGAAGACGTAGAGCAGAGCCAGGAGACTGAGGGACACAGCCATGGCCAGCTTGGGATCCACACTGAAGCCCAGAGCCAGAGCAACACTGCCACACAGCAGCAGAGAGAGGAACACCACCAGCCAGGAGAACTGGAACAGTGGCTCCACCTGCTGGCCAGCGAAGGTCTTCATCTCATCTGAGAAAAGACACAAGACAAATCCATCAACAACAACATACCTCCTCAAACGTGTGTCCACATATCTCATTTCTATGTCGATGTATAATCTGCTCCCTATGTTTCTCCCCGTCTCACCCTCCAGTTTCTTGAGCAGGAAGGACTTGCCGCTGCCCCACTGGGCGTACAGGCCCACGCAGATGGGAGGCTGCATGGTGGGCTCGCTCAAGATGTCTGCCAGAGCGCTGCTGTACAGGTCGTAACCCAGCATGTCCCCATCTGACTCAGTAGGGGACAGGTGGCCTGGGACACACACACACACACACACACAGGTGGGGAGAGGTTAGGAAACACACAAGAGATACTGCCTCTACCATGGTTGAAGGTTGAAGGAGTCAGGTGGTTGAGCGGTTAAGGAAATCGGGGCTAGTGGTTAGAACGTTGCCGGTTTGTTTTCCCGCCGTGCCAACATAATGTTGTGTCCTTGGACAAGGCACTTCACCCTACATAACTCAGGGGGGGAATGTCCCTGTACTTACTGTTAGTCTCTCTGGATAAGAGCGTCTGCTACATGTCTAAATGTATATTAGATAAACCTTTATTTGTCCTCCAGGGGTGGAAATTGCAGTAAATTGAAGAAATGAATTGAGTAAATGAAGACAGAGATACTGCCTCTGCCATGGTTGAAGGTTCCTGCTCAGAGAGTCTGTGAGCTCTGGGTGAATCATGGATCTAGGACTCACGAGCTCCAAAGATCTGGGTGAGGATGCTCTTCTGGTGGCTGCAGTCAATGTTGTACGGCGTCTCTCCAGCCTTGTTGGGCCGGTACAGTAGGCGGCCATCTTTAGGGTTACGAAGGAGGAGTTCTGCCAGCCTTCGGCTCCGCCCACGGATGGCGATGTGGAGAGGCGTGTCTCCTCGCTGGGAAAATCAAAACAAAACAAAAAAAACGGATTGATGAATCGTTTTCCTACTTGGGTCACATCTATTAGATTAGATTAGATTCAACTTTAATGTCATTACACAGGTACAAGTACAGGGTAAAGAAATACAGTTAGCAAAAAAAACGGATTGATGAATCGTTTTCCTACTTGGGTCACATCTATTAGATTAGATTAGATTCAACTTTAATGTCATTACACAGGTACAAGTACAGGGTAAAGAAATACAGTTAGCATCCAACCAGAAGTGCAAAACAGTTAGTTTTAATTCAAGATCACATCATCTATATAAATACATCTATCTCCATATTTCTACCTTATCAACGGCTGACACTTTTGCCCCCTTGTCCAGCAGCAGCTCAACTATGTCGATATTCCTCATCTTTGTGGCTTTAATCAGAGGGGTTTCTGCATCCTGAAAGGAACACATCCAGTTCAGTGTGATATAAGGACAGGGTGAGAGGCAGGTTGTATCTCCTGTAGTTGCGGGTCCCTGGACACATGTCCTCTGTTACCTTGGTGCAGGTCTCTGTGTCGGGGTTACACTGCAGGATATCCCTCACCATGGTGGCATTCCCCTTCTCCACCGCCCAGTAGAGGGCTGTCTTGCTCTCCTGCGGGAGAGATATTGGGTTTTAGACCAGGATATTTACATTTATTCATTTATTCATTTAACAGACGCTTTTATCCAAAGCGACTTACAAGAGACAGCTTTTACAAAGAGCTTCAGTCATTGAGCATAGCAACGTGATAGACCCCGAGCATAGCAACGTGGTAGACCCCGAGCATAGCAACGTGATAGAGCCCGAGCATAGCAACGTGATAGACCCCGAGCATAGCAACGTGATAGACCCCGAGCATAGCAACGTGATAGACCCAGTGATGTGTGCAGTGACGGCTGACAGGAAGGCCTTTAGCAGTGCTGATCTGGACGGAGGGTTCCTTACCTGTCCTCTGATGTCGATGTCAGCATATTTGTGGAGCAGAGCTCTCACTATCTCCACATGACCGCCTCTCACTGCTCCGATCAACACTGTATCTCCACTCTGGACAGCAAAGCACACAGCATGAAAACCAAATGTTTGTGTGTGTTTGTATTTTAGCATGCAGGTGTGTGTGTGTGCCTGTGTGTGTGTGTGTGTGCATTGTGCCTGTGTGTGTGTGTGTGTGCATCGTGCCTGTGTGTGTGTGTGCATTGTGCCTGTGTGTGTGCCTGTGTGTGTGTGTGTGTGTGTGTGTGCATTGTGCCTATGTATGTGTGTGTGTGCATTGTGCCTATGTGTGTGTGTGTGTGCATTGTGCCTATGTGTGTGTGTGTGCATTGTGCCTATGTGTGTGTGTGTGTGCATTGTGCCTATGTGTGTGTGTGTGTGTGCCCACCCTGTCTGGGATGTTGACGTAGGTTCCAGCGTCCAGCAGGTCCTGCACGATCTCAGTGTAGCCCTCCTTAGCAGCGATCATCAGGGCCGTGTTGCCGTCCTTGTCGGTCATGTTGACGTTGGGGTTCCTCTTCAGGAGCTCCTTCACCACCTCGGTGAAGCCGCCCTTCACCGCCACGATCAGAGCCGTCATGGAGTTCTGCAGCGGAAACAGAGGAAGAGGAGGGGGGGGGGGGGGGGAGGAAGAGCAGACACAGATAACATGTCAATACAGTGAGGAGAGGAGGGAAAGAGATACAGCAAGTAGAGAACAGAAACTGTCATCTGTTGAAAGTCTGGTATGAGGTGACATACCGCCCCCTCCTGGTCAACATCAGCTCCATTCTCCAGCAGGTGCATGACACAGTCAAAGTGGCCTTTCCTGGCAGCCCAGATCAGGGGAGTGGTGCCGTACTGAGAGACGAAACAAACACACACACCCACAGCGTTATCCACAGTGTCACTGCTTGACAAGCAGCATGCAGATCACAGGGCACCAAGTGATCGGGGGGGCACTAAAGCAGAGAGGGGGGCACTGAATTCATCAACAATAAATAATCAAAAACCAAACAGCAAATATATACCAACATGTTGTCAATTCCTGAATCACTGAATCTGTGCGTGTGTAAGGGCCCCTAAATGACTTATACAGTGGCCCTGCCTGGCTCACCTTGTCTGAGCAGTTGACCTTGGCCCCGTTCTCCAGGAGCAGCTTAACGATCTCGGCGTGGCCCCTGCCTGCCGCCCAGATGATGGGGTACACGCTGTATTGCTGAGGAGATCATGCAGAAACACATGACCAGTGGATTAAACAGGTTTGTGCTGTTTCCATACTTCACTCAAACATCTATGAAGGAACTGGATCATCTGGAGCATCTGTGGCGCCTCACCTGCCCTGTGGTGTTGGGGTTCGCTCCGTTGTCAAGGAGAACTTGGGTCACCTCCTTTTGACCTTTGTAGGCAGCCCACATGAGGGCAGTCCATCCTCCCTGCAGGGCACCAAGCACACACACTGTAACACACACACTGTAACACACACACTGTAACACACACACTGTAACACACACACACTGTAACACACACACACTGTAACACACACACTGTAACACGCACACTGTAACACACACTGTAACACACACACTGTAACACGCACACTGTAACACACACACACTGTAACACACACACTGTAACACGCACACTGTAACACGCACACTGTAACACACACTGTAACACACACACTGTAACACGCACACTGTAACACACACACTGTAACACACACACTGTAACACACACTGTAACACACACTGTAACACACACACTGTAACACACACTGTAACACACACACACTGTAACACACACACTGTAACACACACACTGTAACACGCACACTGTAACACACACACTGTAACACACACACTGTAACACACACACTGTAACACGCACACTGTAACACACACTGTAACACACACACTGTAACACGCACACTGTAACACACACTGTAACACACACTGTAACACACACACTGTAACACACACACTGTAACACGCACACTGTAACACACACTGTAACACACACACTGTAACACGCACACTGTAACACACACACTGTAACACACACTGTAACACACACACTGTAACACACACACTGTAACACGCACACTGTAACACGCACACTGTAACACACATACTGTAACACACACACACTGTAACACGCACACTGTAACACACACACTGTAACACACACACACTGTAACACAAATACTGTAACACACACTGTTACACACACTGTAACACACATACTGTAACACACACACTGTTACACACACTGTAAAACACACACACTGTAACACACACACTGTAACACACACTGTTACACACACTGTAACACACATACTGTAACACACACACTGTAACACACACTGTAACACACACTGTAACACAAACTGTAACACACACACTGTAACACACACTGTAACACACATACTGTAACACACACACTGTAACACACACTGTAACACAAACTGTAACACTCACTGCGTGATATATTTTTTATAGAATGGTATCAGCATTTTAAAAACACTATTGTTGCTTATGCTATGATACAAAATAACATCACATGCCAAGAAAAAATAGGATGTTTCCTATGATTCTATGTCTCCTATGCCTACTTTATTTTATATTTAAGTCCTGTATATGTTCATTGTTTGCTCCATCCTGCCACAGTAAATCCTGTGTTTGTGCAACTTACATTCCTATTCTAATGATCGGTGACTAATCATGAGACATTCTCCTCTTGGCTGCAGACACTAGACCAGAGCTCAGTCTCACCATGTCTCTGTGCTCTATGTAGGCACTGTTATCCAGCAGCTCCTGAACCACCTCCACATGGCCCTCCTTGGCAGCAGAGATCAGCGCAGACCAGCAGTCCTGCGGGAGGGGGGAGGGAGGGAGGGAGGTGGGGGGTGGGGGGTGGGGGAGGAGAATGCACCGTCACCATGGAGATCAAAGTAACCTTGGTGGTCTCTGGGGAAATTCTTCCACAAAACATCCATTATGTCAAAAGGCCTCTAGGCATGGTGGGAGAGAGAGAGAGAAAGAGGGGGAGGGAGAGAGAAAAGGAGAGAAAAAGAGAGAGGGAGAAACCCTCCCTGAAAGATCGAGAGTAACAGAGAGACACAGAGATAGGGAGAGAAGAGAGAGGGAGTTTACAGAGTTTAAAGTCGTTCGCACCACATCATCTAGATTGACGTTGGCTCCTCTACGAATGAGCTCCTGTACAATCTCCAGACTGCCTTGCTCTGAGGCCAACATCAGGGGGGTCTGGCCGTTCTGGTACACAGGGACAGAGGAATACATTAACATGTAGTCATTCAGCAGACGCTCTTATCCAGAGCGACTTACAGCAAGGACAGCGACATTCCCCCCAAATCTGCAGAATCCACACTGGACACTCACGTCGCTTCTGCCATCGACCTCCCTGAACTTATCCAGGTGGATCTTGAGGGCGGTCAGGTTCTCGTCCTCCACGTAGCTGAAGAGGTTCTGGATGGCCAGGGTGGTCATCTTGATGGAGGTGGTGGTGTCCATGGCAGCTCCTTAACACCCCCAAACCTAGGGAGAGAGACAGAGACAGACAGAGAAAGAGAGAGAGACAGACAGACAGAGAGAGAGAGAGAGACAGACAGACAGACAGACAGAGAAAGAGAGAGAGACAGACAGAGAAAGAGAGAGACAGAGACAGACAGAGAAAGAGAGAGAGACAGACAGAGAGAGAGAGAGAGAGAGAGACAGACAGACAGAGAAAGAGAGAGACAGACAGAGAAAGAGAGAGACAGAGACAGACAGAGAAAGAGAGAGAGACAGACAGAGAGAGAGAGAGATAGAGACAGAGAAAGAGAGAGAGACAGACAGACAGAGAGAGAGAGATAGAGACAGACAGAGAAAGAGAGAGAGAGAGACAGACAGAGGAGTTTGAGCTTCAGTAAATCCCTCTGGTACAGTAAGCCCCTTCAGTGTCCAGTGTGTAACCCCTCGTAACTTGGTCCACTTGCCCTGCTCTGCACCGAGCAGGCCTTGAACCCGGGCTGTTTGGGAGACGGACGCTCTGGCAAGGAGGCTAAAGGCTGCTAGCTCCAGCATCAGTCACTAGAGCATCCTTTGAGATCAGATGAGTGAGTTTTACTCACACAGGGATCCGTTACGTTTGCTTAACAGGCTGCTAACTTTACCGTGCCTAGCATGCCACTGACATACAGTAATAGCCTCTGCTACATCAAACAAAGTTTGGAGACAGAATTAGACGTGAGAGACCGCCAGTGAAACAGCAGCCAGAGCAGGTAGTGACTCTGCCAGCCTGGCAGCCAGCCTGCACAAATGTACATCTTTAATAAACCACGTCTCTGAGAGAAGTCCTGTTGCCAAGGAAAGAATCTGATGACTAAAGTCCTGAAATATGCCCCCCACCAACCCACCCCCCCCCCCCCCCACCCACCCACCCAACAACAAACCCCCTTCTGTGACTTTCAGCTGTGTTCTCCAAATGTCAGAAATGATTAGAACAGGCTAGGTAGATGCATAGGGCAACAGTGAGGTGACCAACTAGCATTCTGTCATCGTTAGATAACTTTGTTCTGTTATCAAGTCGTCCCCCCCCCCCCCCCCCCCCCCCCCCCCCCCTCCAAAATGCCATCTTATTTTAATCTGAACGTCTGGATGTCGAATTGAAGGTCTCCATGTAAGGGAAGCGCAGAGATGGGAAGCCCAAGACAGTTACTGCGTTGCAGTGTTGGGTACATTAAAATTAAAGGTGGATTTGTGTTTTAACACTGTCAGTTACAAACATTTGATGGGACTTTATTGTGTACAGTACATAATGCAAGTCTACATCAACAGTATACATAAGAACCCTGTTGGGCTTTAAAAACAAAGAACTTCTTGGCTTCGGACATTTGAAAGCAATAAATAGACCAGTCCAGTCACACATCAACACAGAGCCACAAGCATTCCATCCCTGGAGGACAAACTGTACTGCTGCATACCATGACACCTCCTGCTGCAGACAGACAGACAGACAGACAGACAGACAGGACAGCTGACAGACAGACAGGACAGCTGACAGACAGACAGGACAGCTGACAGACAGACAGGACAGCTGACAGACAGACAGGACAGCTGACAGACAGACAAGACAGCTGACAGACAGACAGGACAGCTGACAGACAGACAGGACAGCTGACAGACATACAGGACAGCTGACAGACAGACAGGACAGCTGACAGACAGACAGGACAGCTGACAGCCACAAAGACAACATCAGAAAACATCCCCCTGCACCGCCTACAGTAACAAAGACAACCATTAATTTGATATTTTGACACAGTCTCTTCTAGAATGGTAACCTGGTGGTTTTGTTTAATGGACTATTGTTTGGTTTGGACATCAGCAGGCCTGTCTCACCACATTGTCTTAGTTTCAGGCATGAAGCAGGTACCAGATTCATCTTCTGCAGATCTAACATCACTAAACACCTGAGGTAAATAAATACCTTGCTGTTTATAATCATGTTATCAACACAGCCCTGTGGATGGTCACTAATGGAATTAAATCCCAATAACGTTGTATGCATAAATTTAATTCAATTAATTCTTGAATTCTTGTTTTCTGCTTGAGCCTTTCTAAGGTTATTTGGTCTGTTGGTGGTTGTCTTATTACTGTAGATGCATTTAAGCCTCATAACTGTTACTATCAAGGGTGGAACAGGGAAGGATTCTATTCCACTTTAAACACGGAAGACTAAAGGTAAATCCAACATCTTACATTACAATAGTATAATATGATACAAAAGAGTTTCATACGACAAAGATTTCCGTCATCTGCGCTTTATTATGGCCTCCTATAATAATATCAAACCTCCTATAATAAACCAGATCATGGAAACATCGCGAGCTGTCTCGCGAGCTGTCAGTCAAGCGTCGATCTCATCCGCGGACAAAAGCAAAATATAAACATACAAATTACTGTCTTACCTTATCCAATGAAGAATGATTTGAAATGAGTTGCCCTTGAGAGTCTTTGCTTGTGTCCGACGCCCGTATTTTGTATTTTATTTTATTTATTTTTAATCAACCTACGCCGAATGAAAACCTATTCCCCATCCTCGACAAACAGCCATTTTAGTGAAGCAGAGAAACAGCGTCTCTTCCTCCTGTCAATCAAACTGTTCCGCCCCGCCCACCAGCCGTGACGTCATCACGCAGGAGTTAACACATACCAGTCCTGCGACGTCAATAATGAACAATGACAATTAATTGGTTGTTTATTTCATTTAGTAAAAAAAACTAATACATTTACCATTCTCAAACATGTCATAAACCTATTATTACCATTGTTTTAGATATATTATGTCAAACGAGGTTAAAAACAAAACAAACTTTTATGAGTCTTGGCTTTTTATGCTGGGCCAAAGTCCAGCAGTTTATGAGGAGAGAACAGGGCAGGTGCCTCGTTGTTTTCCTACAAGAGGGTTGGACTGGACGTTAGGCTATCATTCATCTGAATAATAGTCTTGCCCTCATGACACATACCTGAGTAAACTGTATATGAGGGTGCATGAGGGTTGGGCTCTCCCAGATTGCCAGTAACCTACACAGCAATGGCAGCAATAGCCAACACATATATTCTACATGACAGTAGAAAAAGCTGTATGGAAACAGTCTGACTATGTAAAGTTGCAAAAGATCCATCTTTTTAATCACATCTTTTAATCACAATATACAAAAACAAACCATCCACATCATCCACATGAACAAGTAACAGGATTGGCAGAGGTCAATGATCATTAATTATCTTTTCTCGAGAAGCGCTGACACATGGAATGTGAATACTTTCAGCGCCTCCCTAACAGGGAAATGTCATTGGACCATAAAAAGGCTGTTCGTATATCGTGCCTCTTTGCTGCTCAACCGAATTACAGACCAACCTTTCCCACACTTGTCAACCACCAAACTACGAGTCCATTTGAGTTACATAAATAACAAGACATGAAATGACAAATTGACCTCTATACGTATGAGAATAGGCCTACGATACCACTTCCCATGACACCTCACACACTTTAAAAAGAGTAGAAGTTAGTCTTGTACAGCAGCCTGTGAATTCCTGCTAAATGAGTTCAGGTGATGGGTTAAACCGTCATTGGCACTTTACTTTCGAACTTTCATTGGATCTTTAGCGATCATCATTTTTTTTTTATGTGATTGTGTCAAACCCATGATATGATAACAACACGATGGCAGTCAAAAAATACGCAAGTGGCATTGAAGTGATTCTAGTACATCACATGAGAAGAGAAGAGAAAAAACAGTCTGTAAGAAGTCCCTGTGGAAAATGACAGTCCTACTTGATAAGAGCTAAAAGAAAACCTTATTTGAGGACACTGGCATCTTGATCTGTCTTTATCCATACATCAATCCATCCATCCATCTATCCATTCATTCATCCATCCAACCATGTGTGCCTGGTTGAAGAGAAACAATAAAAACACACTAATACTTTCAGTTATGACGCCACTAGTTTAAGACTCTTGTCATCTCCCTCTCTCTTCAGATCCTAAAGTGAAGCTCTCTCACCTGGAACCGTTCATCCCTGTGACATGAGAATACATAGAAGCTGAAAAAACTGGTAGAACAAAGAGTATAAGGCAAGTTTGCATACTTTCCATATACAGGACAATACTGGCATTTCAATCAGACACATCCTAGCTGAGCAGACCAGGACAGTGTGTGTGTGTGTGTGGGGGGGGGGGGGTTCTCTCGCTCTCCTTCCATGGTCCATGCAGGTCAGGGTCAGCGCCATCAGACTGCATGAGAGTCCTGCTGCTAAAAAAACACTGACAAAAGGACAGTTCCTCCGCCTTCATTTGGTTCTTCTCTTTTGCCCATTCTCTCTCTCTCTCTCTCCCCTCCCTCTCTCTCTCTCGTTCTTTAGAAGTGGATGTGATACAGTGTTGGCCCCTGCCCCTGGGCCCAGTCTTTGTGGAGCGCAGGCTGCTGGAGCTCATGTGGTCTTGGTCTTCTGGATGAAGGTGTCATCTGTGGGATCCAGGGGGCTAAGGACCAGGGGGCTGAGGACAGGGACCTGATGCAGGCTCTTCTGCTGCTCTTTCAGACGCAGGTGCCTGGGCTTGACTGGCAGGGGCCACAGCCAGCAGCACACAGCCGATGTGCATGCTGAAGTACCAGGACCTGGGGAGAGAGGGAGGGAGGTAGGGAGGGAGACAAAGGGACATTCAGAGCCTTGGACCACACTTATATAATGTCGTCATTTATATCATGTGTTTTTCTTTGTTAACTGTACTTAAAAATAATAATAACAACATCCAAACATTTAAATACCATAGATTTCTTTCAAAGTTGTGTTTAAATACACAACAGGATCCATCTATAGCAGTAACTAAAACACGGAACACTACAAGAGATCAAGTGTCCAGATGTTTGTTTTCACAGTCATTCACTCACTTGTAGAACTTGACAGATGAGCCCACAGAGAGCAGCACGAAGGGCACCACTGTGTAGCATATGGCCTATCTGTGTAGCTGCCCCAGGTGATGACATCGTACACCAGCTTGTGTGAGGGCGACCCCAGGAAGTACGGCCTCACGTTGTGTCTCACCTGCAGGTCGATCCAGACGGGATCAGAAATAGGAAACAGGTCAGTGACTCAACCCACTGATGGAGTCTCCCCTGCTGTAAACACTCACAGATCACAGTCGTCCGTCCCCCCCGCCCCCCCCCCCCCCGCCTCCCCCCGTCCCCCCACTCCTGGCTTCCCTTTCGCTTCACAAGTCAAGTAATAACTTCCCCCAAATGTAACTTTCCCTGTTGCTCATCCATCCTGCTGCCATGTCCCACAGTGAGCTCCAGAGTAACCCAGCTGATGGTCCATCAGGCCCCACCTGGCCGGATCACACCCATCTGTCTGCGCTCCTTATCTGGCCTGACTAGCTGCCACTAATAAACAGGCTTCACTCAGCCTGCCTCCCAGGAACTGTGAGGGAGAATCTTAGCTATGATGGATTCTCTGAACCTGACTGAGGCTAAATAACATCCCCAAAGACACATGAATCACAGACACTTTGTCTTGTTTCCAATGGGAAAGGATTGGGAAAAGCTTCTATTGCTATGACAACAACAACAACTACTATAGATTACTTCAGTCACTGACAAAGCAAGTCATTTAGCTGAGTGCTGCGCTGCATCATGTATAAACTGTTTCCTAAAGAGTTTAATGTTTAATGCATCCAGAGGACATTACACAGACAAGGTCAGAGACAAAGACTTGATTTTATGGAGATGGAGGTAATGTGTGTAGTGAGTGTGTGTATGTTTGTGTATGTGTGTGTGTGGTGAGTGAGTGTGTGTAAGTATGTATTTATGTGTGTGTGTGTGTGTGTGTGTGTGAGTATGTATGTATGTATGTGTGTGGGTGTGTTTGTGTGTGTGAGTGTATGTATGTGTGTGTGTGTGTGTGTGTGTGTGTGTGTGAGTGTGTGTGTATGTATGTGTGTCTGTGTGTGTGTGTGTGTGTGTGTGTGTGTGAGTGTGTCGGCGCGTGTGCGGTCAACGAGGCTGCTCTCACCGCACGTGCGGCCAGCGTGACCACGATCCCGGTGAGGAAGGTGAGGTAGTACCCTGGATACGCCCCGTGCCACATCGCTGATAGGATGAAGGTGGCTGCCGTGGGGTTGTACGGACAGCGTTCATAACAAACTCTGACGAGAGAGAAAGAAGAAAATTAAAACACACAGTCACCCACAACAGTCCACTTCAAACTCTTCCACTACATCCAATCAAATGGCAGGGACGTCTCTGAAACACACCATCACCATGACAACAGGCTGTTTCCTAACGTGTTTCGGTGCCGTGAGGTTGAGGTGGGCGCTGTGACTGCTGGTCCACTCATGACCACTAGATGGCACTACTTTCACAAAGTGGCACGCATCTCCCGAGGGGGTTCCATGTTTGGGGCGTGTCAACAAATTATACAGGACAGGCCGGGAATTAAATAAGAATGGCGTCTAAAATGTTATTAAAAACAGATTTCAATATTGGCTGAGAGCAGCTTGGCTTGTATGCTAACGTTGATCCAGGAAATGACACGTGATTTTCTAATCATAAACCAAACCTGTGACGTCGAAGCTTTCCTTTTCCTGCTCACCTTTTAAGCCAATGAGCTGTCTGTATATTCCAATTGTCCAGAAACACCTTGAAGCTGGTGGCAAACTGAAATCAAAACAACAATAAATAACCTCAATAATGTGCCTGTCATTGATCAGGATCAGTATTGAGAGGGAAATCCATCCAATCAATGAGAGAATAGAAAACCTCTATGTCTGTGATCCTCAGGTTGGAGATGAGATCCCAGCGCGGCGATCCATCGCTGTTGTAGCCGTTGAAGCCGAAGCCTGCTGCATTGTTGATGGCGTCCGCTGTGAGAAAACGAAACCCCGGGTTAACCAATGGCAGGTCCCGCCTACCGCCCTGATCTCACTTCCCCCCTCAAATCAACCAATCGTTTGCCAACGATACCACCGTTCTCAACGGCACTAATGAATTGAATGAATGATGATGGCATCAATAGCATAATCGTTAAAAGGTGATTACGCTGACTATGGAGTCACTGTATTAGTCAAGGCCAGCAGAACTGGAAGCACGTTAATCACTCCCATAGAAAGCAGCTCTGTTCTGTTCGTCCTGTGAGACCCAGCAGAAGGTGGCTGTTTCTACAGGGCCGACGAGGCCGACCTCACCGTGTCTGGGACAGGATAATCTGGGGTCGCACCTTGAGCCTCTCGCTCTCCCACACAAACACTGACGCAAGCAGAGCTGCAGGTGCACATTGATTAATTCATGGTGTTTGGAGGTTTCATTGTATACCTGAGTACTTTGGGTAAAAGAGCCAGAAAAAAAAAGAAAAAAAACTACTGAATAGGATTTTCTCTTTGAAGAGCTTCTGTCCTCTGTTCGATACAAGCCCTGGCTCGATAAAGAAACACACTGTGCTCGAGGTAAAAATAAATATCTTAAGGGAATCCTTTCAAAAACAAGAACGCTTCTTTCTCTCCAAGCCTGACAGAGAGTTTTTCAGGGTCAGTCGATGGTAATTCAACACAAAGATTATTAATACTAAGATTGCTTGGGTATGGGCCTTCTGAGGGGGGGGGGAGGAGGGAGGGAGAGAGGGAGAGAGGGATGGATGGAGGGAGGAGGGAGGGAGGGATGGAGGGAGGGAGGGAGGGATGGAGGGAGGGAGGGAGGGATGGAGGGAGGGAGGGAGGGAGGGATGGAGGGAGGGAGGGGAGGGAGGGAGGGAGGGAGGGAGGGGAGGGAGGGAGGAGGGAGGGAGGGAGGGAGGGAGGGAGGGAGGAGGGAGGGAGAGGGAGGGAAGAGAGAGCACCCACCCAGTGTCCATACAAAGTAGTACTTGGGTCTGGTGGTCAGCATGGACAGGTACAGGTAGACCACCTGAGCGTAGAAAGGTGTGTTGGCGATGAAGTCGTCGTCAATGTTCCGTTCCACGGGGAATACTTTACAGACAGACAGGAACACCATGAGGGAGAGGAGGCAGGTGGCAAGCTTGCGGACAACTTCCGTCTGCGGAGAAATAAAGAATAAATACAAATCAGGATCCCTCTATTAAGGCAAATAATTGTTATAATAATTTTTCATAAACCTGAGGGATGGTGTTGCAACATGGGGGAGTGTCCCTTACATTAGGAGATGGGTCACTTTGTTTGTGCTTCCCATTGGCCTTCCCATTAGTCTCCTTGTCCCTATGGCGACAGGGAGTGCCCTCGATGAAGGCGATGTAGTCGTTGTAGGAGCATGTTGGACCTGCCAGGATCCCCATGAAGTTACAGTTGTAACTGAAGTACTCAGAAAACTGGGCATTCGCCTGGAGGACAAGAGATTCAGAGGCAGAGATAAATCATGTCACCACAGCTACAGTACTACCAACTGTGGGACAGAGAGAAATATGCTCTGTATAAAACACTTAAAAAATGTCACAGTCGGTATTGTAAAAAAGTTACATTTTTGCATTAAACGAAACATTTGTAGGTGACACATGCCTTGAAAACTGACCTTATAGCCAAAAACTTCTGGCCCTGAGTTAAGTGTTCTTCTTTACGTGCCAGACCTTGAGGGGAAGGTAAAGACGATAGCATAAACAGCTTTTCCTCACAAGGAACAGGAACAATGTTTGAACAGGATCCAAAGGCCCTGATGTGCTCTGCTCTGCATGCTTATCAAAGGGCTTTTAGCCATAGTTTTTAATGTTTAATGTTTTGTCTTTTTTTAATCAAAGATACAAATTAAACAATACAGTCCCCCTATAAATCCATACCAACATACAGTCAGACCTTCCCCTTAAAGACAAAATGCGTAATTCTCCGGGCTTTCGAAGAGCACATCATTTTATTACATCAAGCTCATTTGAGGAGACCACTTCCTCCCTCACAGCTTAAGTGGGAGTGTCCTCTGATTGGCTGCTGAGACGCTTCCATTAGAGCTCAAGTCCCCTCTTATGTAGGGGCTCATTAACATCCTGCTGACCGACTTCCGGAAAGTTCTGCCCCATCGTCTCAAAAAAAAAACGCTCCCTTTGGGACGGTCCCGTCATGCTCTCTCTGCAGAGGACTGGACAGAGGAAGCGCCCCAAATTATTCGGTGGCAGTTTATTGCAGCCATTATGCTGATAACAAGATTAGCCGGCTAATCAGCTCACATTACAGTAAATGCCTGGTGGTGAGAGGCCCAGCAGAGTCACTGCCTCGCCTCCAGCTGACGACCGAGGAAGTTGGACAACAGGACATCGTGCAGGAGTCACGTATGACAGGGGTCACGTATGACAGGAGTCACGTATGACAGGAGTCACGTATGAAAGGAGTCACGTATGACAGGGGTCACGTATGACAGGGGTCACGTATGACAGGGGTCACGTATGACAGGGGTCACGTATGACAGGGGTCACGTATGACAGGGGTCACGTATGACAGGGGTCACGTATGGACAGGGGTCACGTATGACAGGGGTCACGTATGACAGGGGTCACGTATGACAGGGGTCACGTATGACAGGAGTCACGTATGACAGGGGTCACGTATGACAGGGGTCACGTATGACAGGGGTCACGTATGACAGGGGTCACGTATGACAGGGGTCACGTATGACAGGGGTCACGTATGACAGGGGTCACGTATGACAGGAGTCACGTATGACAGGGGTCACGTATGACAGGGGTCACGTATGACAGGGGTCACGTATGACAGGGGTCACGTATGACAGGGGTCACGTATGACAGGGGTCATCCCTCACTCTCCAGACAGCAGAACACTCTTATTTCATTTCTCTCATCATCAATCTTCCATTTCTTAACGAGTTTCAGTGACTTCAGTCACGACACACCTGTGCTCCCCATTCTCACACTGACACAGTTACCTGTCTTCAATCTTCTAGGTCTTATTTAGAACAATTCTACTTTGACTTGTTTTAGTCTATTTTCTCAGATTTGAGAGACTAAAATGATCTCTTCTGAAATGTTTCCCCGATTGTACTTCTACTTCTGACTGTCTTCCTGACTTGTGAGTTAGTTACAGAATACTTACCATCATGGATTTCAAATGCCAAACTGGTAATTTTTTTTCTGTGTTATGACCATCATGGGCCTAGAAGAGAGAGAAAGAAGGAACGAGGAGAAAATGAGTGTCTGTTTCATCGGGTTACAGAAACAACAACAATCTGTCTGAAACACTCAACGACTCAATCGCTCAAAAACACAAAGAGAGGGGGAGAAAGGGAGAAAGAAAAAAATTGAAATAAATGGACGTGTCAGAAAGTGGACAAAGAGGGAGAGATATAGTAGAAGGATGAGACAGAAAGGGAGGGATGTGCGAGAGAGAGACAGACAGAGAGAGAGGGAGGAGAGAGAGGATAGAGAGAGGAGATAGAGAGAGAGGGGATAGAGAGAGGGGGGGTTATCAAGGGTGATACAGGAGGAATATGAGGTGAAGGAGATAGTAAAGTGGGAGCCTTACCCTGTGAAGTCAGCTGAGTACATTGCCGTAGTCAAACACGTACACCCGCGTGATCTGGCAGAAACTCAGATACCCTAGAGCCACCACCAGGCAGTATCTACAGGGAGAGGAACATCATTACTTTCTCCATGCATCACTTACTCCTCTGGAAGCGCCTCTGCAGAATCTTAATTCACGACTTCAAGGAATGTCAAAATGCCACAACAGAAACCAACACAAGGGATGATACTGTGGTCACCAGGAGAACGACAGGGAGAGAGCGTCAGTGTTGTAGGTTGGTAGGGAGGAGAGAGCCACTAGGTCACATCAGGGAGTCAGTTGGCTCAGCCAGTGAGGGAATCGGGCTTATTACTCAGAAAGTTGGGGGGGGGTTTCAAACGCCGACCGTGCCAACATGACGTTGTGTCCCTGGGCAAGGCACTTCACCCTACTTGCCTCAGTGGGG
This sequence comes from Protosalanx chinensis, assembly GCA_030340685.1. NCBI lineage: Eukaryota > Metazoa > Chordata > Actinopteri > Osmeriformes > Salangidae > Protosalanx > Protosalanx chinensis. The sequence goes on from CM059327.1 coordinate 13,595,854, forward strand.
GGAATGTCCCTGTACTTGCTGTAAGTTGCTGTGGATAAGAGCGTCTGCTGAATGTAACACTGCTTGTGCTGTGATCACAGAGGGAGGCTGGGATCATGTCTGAGCAGGGGTGATTTACACAGCACTGCTGCTGACCAATCATGCCCATTAACATGAGGGGAGAAATGACTGCTCTAGAGCTATAAATACTGTCACACACACAGACCAGCCTCTTGATAACCTTTTTTTTTGGGGGGGGGGGTGGGGGGGGGGGTGGGGGGGGGGGTGGGGGGTTCCCCAGACTCTCTCTGGTCCAGATGGGGTTCAACAGCACATCATGACTTTACTGTCATGTTTCTCTTAACGAAAGAAAAAAACAAATAGCGAGTCAGAGCGAGGTCTCCATGGAAACAGGACTATTGAGAGGTTCCGTCACAGAGGGATGCAGATCCGCTCGAGACTCTGACAGCACAAACCATGAGAGGTGTGTGTGTGTGTGTGTGTGTGTGGGGGGGGGGGGGGGGGTACTATGTGTTAGCTGGGTTAGCTTCTGGAACCATCTTGGTATCATTCTTCTCTCTATCTCTCATTCTCCTTCTGTCTTTCTTCAACAGGACCGTGGCCTCACAGGAGACCCACAGCAGCCTTGCCTCCTCAGACTGATAAAGGTTCACATCACAAAGTGGGGAGGGAGGGAGGGAGGGCTGCATCCTGTTTGCCTACAAAGAACACAATCATACAGCAGCTGTGTATCTCAGGCCTGTGTGTGTGCAGGCAGAGAAGGCCTGTCTGGTGGGAGCAGGTGGACATCTTTATGGTTCACTCTCCCTTCCACGCTGAAGGTCAGCGAAGACTTAAGGAGGGCATCCTCAGCTGGAGAAGGAGTGTGTGTGAATGTTGCAGCCCATGGATACACACTCACACACACACACACACACACACACACGTCTGCTATTCTTGGTGGGCGAAGGGTAAGATTCCTGAAAATAACTCCAGTAAAAGAGCCTTGGATAGCCACACAGCTGTTCTCCCTCAGCCGCGTAACCCCAGCAGAGGTGACACCATCTGGGCTTAGATGATGAGGATCAGGGCCCATCTGGGGCTGGAGGTTGACCCAGACAGCCAAATGAGACGCAGGAGGAACATGAGACACCAACACACATACGCACGCACACACACTCACACACACACACACTAAAAGGTAAGCAATAATTGGAAGATTTTGTTACAAGGAAGATAATGATCATGAGGCTGGACAAAGATGGCTGTCAGCAGAAGGTAGGCAGCAGGATGCAGTTTTCCCTCGTCTCCCTATCATCGTTATCACCGGGTGGAGCTCCTGAGGCCACACTAGCAGGCACAGAGCCCAGCCTCGAGGCCTGTTCATGGGGGACAAAACGGAGCCTATCGCTTCATTTAGCTCCGAGCCAGCAGTCCGGACTGTCTCTGTTTTGTATTCCAGGTCTTACAGGAAGCTGGCCGCAGCTAGCAAGGCACCGCTCAGCACCGATAATGACCCAGGCTGGAGGCTCGCGCTCCTCCAACCTTCACGCCAAAGAGAAACTCATGATTAATCACACTTTTAGCGGTCCAATTACTTTATTACATTCCAGAGGAAAGAGAGGTCGTTTGTTCAGATGACCTGGCAGCTTATGGAAGGGGATATAAATATGAAGAATAACACTGCCACCTGGAGTCTCCCACAGTGATTTCTGCGAGGAGGAAATGGACTTCAGGGTTTGCCTTGGTATAAGAAAACAGGAAAGTGTGATGGTTCTCCAGTTCTCTGCATACCTCTACCTCTCCCCACCCCTCCTTCTCCTCTCCCCCCCCCCCCTTGTCTCTATCCCAGCAGCCAGGAGGGGACTCATGGAGCCAGGCCAGAGACTTAAGGGCCTGAGGCCAGAGGCTGGGGGCCTGAGGGGGATGGGGCTGCTCTTTATGCCTGTGCTGAGTTATAGCTGCTCTCTGGGAGGTTTAACTGTATTGGTCAGGCAGGGGAGGCTGGAGGTGGTCCAGCAGCCAGGCTCACACACACACACACCCACACACACACCCACACACACCACTCAGACCAGGCTGACCTGCACCCATCCACCTCATCCTTCTCCCTCCTCCAAGACCAGCTGAACACCCCCCCCCCCCCCCCCCCCCCCCCCCCACACACACACACACACACTACCACACACACTTACTTGTGCATGTGTTCCACTCCCGTCAGGATCATGATACCGTAGGTGAGTCCACTCTGGACCAGGAAGTGCAGAGCGTACCTGTAAGACAGGAGGGACACCAGGTGGAGGTGATGTCATCAGCAGCAGGAAGGTCAGTCTGCAATCCACCTTCGACAGTTAACCTCGGGATGACAGGTGTCTTTCTTTCTCTACTGACTCACAGAACTCCTCTGTTCATTTCAGCACTGTTCTGGTCATTAAAGTGTGTGTGTGTGTGTGTGTGTGTGTGAGTGAGTGAGTGTGTGTGTGTGCATGGGTGTCTGTGTGCTCTTAGAAAAGGACCACAAACACATCTTGATTGTTGAGACACACACCCCACACCATGTTCCTGCAGTGCTGATGTGTCGGGGCTTTCATCGGGTCGTAAGTTACAGAAGCAGCGAACACTACTGGGATCTCTCATTAGAACAGGATCAAGCAATCTAACCGTTTGTCTTTTTAAAGCAAATTTGTTAATGAGCTAAATCTTTTTAGTGCTGATAAACATTGATTCAACCCTCGGAGAAGAGAGGCTTCCATACCAGCCCCACGAAGCGCTGCATCTATCAGCTTGGAAATATCACAAATATTGACGTGAGCTCCCTTGATACCACTGAATCAAGATAAGAGAGGATCACTTTGCATATTTCTCCTATTAGTTATTTATTCCAAAATAATGACCAGAACATTCCAGGGGTCTTGCCTGAACATGATGTGTGTGTGTTGGTGTGTGTGCGTGTGCGTGTGTTTGTAAGTATGTGTGTGATTGTGTGTATGTGTGTGTGTGTGTGTGTGTGTTTGTATGTACGTGTGTGATTGTGTGTATGTGTGTGTGTGTGTGTGTGTGTGTTTGTTTGTATGTGTGTGTGTCTGTACGTGTGTGTTTGTTTGTATGTATGTGTGTGATTGTGTGTATGTCCTTCAAAGTCTCTCTGACAGAGGAACACAGGAGGCTCAGTGTGGTGGCACAGGGGGGGGGGGCTCATCTAAACACCACAGCACATGTGTTCTCTTATCTGCCTTCATCAACAGGCCTGCTCAACACAGCAGGAGGGAGAAACAAACACGAAATATCCTTCACAAGGCCAAAGATGGTATCAAAACACACACACACACACACAACTAAAACAAAACAAAGCGGCTGTGTGTTTGTAGCTGTTGTAACAACGAGCAGGTTTCAGGTTTCACACTACAAATCTCCAATGCTTTCTAAACAACCGTAGGGACAGTATACAGGCACGGCGGGATCAGATTCTGCCTCATCGACCGGTGGGGTCATCTCAGCCAGGAGAGCCAGGAGCTCGGCTGGGGCTCTGGGGGGCTGGGGGGCTGGGGATCTGGGGGGCTGGGGATCTGGAGCTCTGGGGGCTGGGGGCTAGGGGGCTGGGGATCTGGAGCTCTGGGGATCTGGGGGGGCTGGGGCTCTGGGGGGCTGGGGATCTGGGGGGCTGGGGATCTGGGGATCTGGAGCTCTGGGGCTCTGGGGCTCTGGGGGGCTGGGGATCTGGAGCTCTGGGGGCTGGGGGCTAGGGGGCTGGGGATCTGGAGCTCTGGGGATCTGGGGGGCTGGGGCTCTGGGGGGCTGGGGATCTGGGGGGGCTGGGGATCTGGGGATCTGGAGCTCTGGGGCTCTGGGGCTCTGGGGCTCTGGGGATCTGGAGCTCTGGGGGCTGGGGGCTAGGGGGCTGGGGATCTGGAGCTCTGGGGATCTGGGGGGCTGGGGCTCTGGGGGGCTGGGGATCTGGGGGGGCTGGGGATCTGGGGATCTGGAGCTATGGGGCTCTGGGGCTCTGGGGGGCTGGGGATCTGGAGCTCTGGGGATCTGGGGGGCTGGGGATCTGGAGCTCTGGGGGGCTGGGGCTATGGGGGGCTGGGGATCTGGGGATCTGGGGCGGGACTCACCAGCCGAAGCAGAACAGAGCAAAGTAGAAGCCCAGTAACGTAGCCACCACATGCCGGACAAACGGGCTGGTCCTGCTGGGATGGAGATAGAGGCGGAACCAGAAGGCAGTGAGCAGGGCGAAGAGCTGGCACACCACGAAGTTCACCTGAGAGAAGAGGGGAGGATGAGGGAGGGAGGAAGAGAGGGGGAAAAGAGAGGGAGGAAGTAAAGGAATAAGTAAATACACACCGAGTGACAAGCAACAGACCAGATTTGGGGCTCAAATCAAAACACAAACAACTATTTATAACTAAGACAGAACAAGAGAGTGGCACTTTAACAGGACACCTCCATTAGACAGATTACTGCTGAGAACACACCAGTAAGTGACTTTAAACTCAGCCTCCTCCTCCGCAGAGAGGAGAGAGAGACAGAGAGAGAGAGAGGAGAGAGAGACAGAGAGAGAGAGGAGAGAGAGACAGAGACAGAGAGAGAGAGAGAGAGAGAGGAGAGAGAGACAGAGAGGAGAGACAAAGAGAGAAAGAGAGCGGGAAAGAGAGAGAGAGAGGGAGAGAGAGAGAAGGTAGAAAGGGAAAGAGACACAGCATCTATGCATAATCCATTTCAGATCATGTCTTACAAGTCCCCTCGCTCAGCTTGTCAAATTAATTTAAAGTCTTCATGTGATCTCTTCTTATGGCATTTGATTTGAATTGTTTTTTATTTTATTTTATTGCATAGCTGCTTCGCAAAGCTTTACACTAGAAGACAGTATGGTGACAAAGCCTAATTAAAAGTTATCTAACTTCTTTAACCATATTAAGGTCATATTCAGGGTTGTGGTGGTCGGTATATAGAAGCTTGTGTGTAATGTCCAGTATATGGAGAATACTGAAAACACCTCTCTTTACACACACACACACACACGCACACACACACAAACACACACACAGGTTTATCTGCATTATCACGTGTATTATTAACAAATCAACTGCATTTCAAATGCATTTTTGATATCACGGTTATCATCAATAATATGTCACCGCTCTAAACCACAACATGGAATAACACTGACTAACAGACTGTCCCATGACCTTTCACCTCCCCGACTGCCAACCTTTACCCAGAAACACCTGGTCCTCACACTGACCACTCCTCCACACACCTGGTCCTCACACTGACCAGTCCTCCACACACCTGGTCCTCACACTGACCACTCCTCCACACACCTGGTCCTCACACTGACCAGTCCTCCACACACCTGGTCCTCACACTGACCACTCCTCCACACACCTGGTCCTCACACTGACCACTCCTCCACACACCTGGTCCTCACACTGACCAGTCCTCCACACACCTGGTCCTCACACTGACCACTCCTCCACACACCTGGTCCTCACACTGACCACTCCTCCACACACCTGGTCCTCACACTGACCACTCCTCCACACACCTGGTCCTCACACTGACCACTCCTCCACACACCTGGTCCTCACACTGACCACTCCTCCACACACCTGGTCCTCACACTGACCACTCCTCCACACACCTGCCCAGGACAGGAGGAGCAGAGGAACATTAGACACACACACACCTTCCTGTCAGGCTGACTGGAGTTAGTGCCTAATCAATACGGACATCTAGAAGAGTAACACAATATCTCACGGTGTCCAAACTGTTCTCAGTCCAATCACAAGCTTGGCTGAACTCAGTTAAGATGCAAGCATGTTTCTTTCTAGATGTTTTCTTTTTCTTCCCTTTTCTGAAAAGGTGCCAAGTAGGTGATGAAGTATCACAGAGGAACAGGTGACACACAAAACCATGTCTGGGCCCTCAGCTGTCTGTACGCTGTGTAACCCAAGCCTCCCTGTAGAGGCCCAGCCTCCCTGCAGAGGCCCAGCCTCCCTGCAGAGGCCCAGCCTCCCTGCAGAGGCCCAGCCTCCCTGTAGAGGCCCAGCCTCAGAGAAAGCCCTCTGTTTAACACTCAGGCTCAGCGAAGCGTTATGTAACCACTCACACATGAACATCTCTGTCTCACTGCAGCAGAGAACACTGCTCCCTGAGCATGCCCAGACAGACCAGCAGACCCTGAGCATGCCCAGACAGACCAGCAGACCCTGAGCATGCCCAGACAGACCAGCAGACCCTGAGCATGCCCAGACAGACCAGCAGACCCTGAGCATGCCCAGACAGACCAGCAGACCCTGAGCATGCCCAGACAGACCAGCAGACCCTGAGCATGCCCAGACAGACCAGCAGACCCTGAGCATGCCCAGACAGACCAGCAGACCCTGAGCATGCCCAGACAGACCAGCAGACCCTGAGCATGCCCAGACAGACCAGCAGACCCTGAGCATGCCCAGACAGACCAGCAGACCCTGAGCATGCCCAGACAGACCAGCAGACCCTGAGCATGCCCAGACAGACCAGCAGACCCTGAGCATGCCCAGACAGACCAGCAGACCCTGAGCATGCCCAGACAGACCAGCAGACCCTGAGCATGCCCAGACAGACCAGCAGACTACCTCAGACCCTGAGCATGCCCAGACAGACCAGCAGACCCTGAGCATGCCCAGACAGACCAGCAGACCCTGAGCATGCCCAGACAGACCAGCAGACCACCTCAGACCAGCAGACCACCTCAGACCAGCAGACCACCTCAGACCCTGAGCATGCCCAGACAGACCAGCAGTCTGGACCTCAGACCCTGAGCATGCCCAGACAGACCAGCAGACCAGACAGACCAGCAGACCACCTCAGACCAGCAGACCACCTCAGACCAGCACCCTCTGCCCTGAAGAGCGTTCAAGGCGCTAGCAGGCTAGCACGAAAAAAAACTTGAATTAAACACATAACGATGGCGTAGAACTAAGAGGCTTCTTTCTGGCAGTCTATAAACTATACCCAGGATGTTTACATGATATTTATGACACTCTGCATTGTACACCTCTGTCTTCACTCTGCTTTTTTGGGAGGGAAGGGGTGTGTCACTCAGAGACCCAAAAACAAGGTCAGGTGATCATCAAGGGAAGAAGTCAACATAGTCGATCGACTCGTTGATTCTCCAGGCATTTTTCGTGTTTTTATATATATATATATATATATATATATATACATTTTTATGTAAGCAGCCATCTGCTGGCAAGCTGTGCATTTAGATGGAGCAGCAGGGTAAGTCTGCAGTAACCTGGCCAGGCTTAGGGACGGACCGCCTAGCACACACAACACGCAACACACACAGAGGGCTGGTGAACACACAGCTGAGGAGGCACACGTACACACAGGGCAGGGTCGAGGCGGGGCAGGGTGGGGGGCAGGGTGGGGGGCAGGGTGGGGCGGGGGGGGGGGGTGTAGCTCAGACACTACCTCACCGACACTACCTCACAGACACTACCTCACTGACACTACCTCACCAACACAGACCTTAAAACTAATAACTAGTAAAAACTGGATCTCATTTGATTTAAAGGGGAATTAAGGTCTGGCTGATTCACATCAGGGCTGTGTCAGTTTAACTCAGTCATTATTTTGTGTTTGATGTTGGTGAAGCAGTTCCCCTCCCCCTCAAGGTTAAACACAGGTCACTTGGCTCAAACTGGAAATGTAATGTAGGGTGTGAAGAGAGTAGGTCCATGCAGATGATAAATCCCAGTCTATTGCATAAGCAAATAAGAAGACAGCATGAATAGGATGTTTTTCCAAAAGGCGTACAGACTTTCTAATACCATAGAGTACATTTAACCAGATGCCAAATAGCCATTAAAGCTGCGGACAATGTCAATAAGGAGAAAATATGTTTTATGCTCCATTCATTTATTTCTGCAATTAAATGCTTCATCTTAAAAAAAAAAAATATATACATCAGGGTCAGGCAGGCAGACTAGTAATCAGAAGGTCCCTGGTTCGAGATCAGGCTCTGTCAACATGACGCTGTGTCCTTGGGCAAGGCACTTCACCCTACATGCCTAAGGGGGGGAATGTCCCTGTACTTGCTGGAAGCTGCTTTGTATAAGAGCGTTTGATAAATGACTAAATGTGAGTGGGAGGGATGTATTAACTTTCATTAACTTCAAGACTTTTCTTACTGTGTTTCTGACTAGAGAGCCAGGCCAACTTGAGACCGTTTTCAGACGTCCAGTCAGAGGAATGTGCCACTGAAAGTTATGAAGGATGGTTCAAGCCCACTAAAACTTAATCCGGCCCTGAATGAATCTACCCCTCATTAATATCTCATCCTGCCCACTGCTGAGGAGCAGACTGCCTCCTCGCCCTCCTCCTCTCCCTGCACCACATCCAGACATTCTAGCTCAAAGTCGTCTTTAATTCATGCACTGCGATCCCGCTTGTTCCTGACGAGCGCAAGTGCTAGGTAGGCTAGGCTAACAGCACTGCCAGTACACGCAGTGTCATGTGAGAGGAACCAGAGATGAGGGTTTTTTCCAGTGCTAACTGAGCTCTGCTGGTTCGGATATACAATACGTGCAGGACCAGGGTTGAGCCAAACTCTATCTGAGGACGCACTGGATCCGAGAGAGGGAGAGAGAGAATGTGCCGGTCTGTAGCCACTGAGAGAACAGATTAATCAGATTTTCTGCTTGAGAGACCAAGAGGGCAGCTGTCTTTGAAGAGACTGGGAACGAGGGGGCAGGAGAGAGAAAGGGAGGTGCTAAACTGGAATTGTATTGATGGATGTTAAACATGTACCTTACAGGCCAGCGACAAGGACATCCAGCTCTGTGGAAACCTCATAATGACTCATTCATTCGAATCAGGTGTGCTGGAGCAGGGAAACATCTAAAACCTTCAGGGCAGTGGCTCCCTAGGACCAAGGTTGCCTACCACCGCACTACAGCATGGGTGTAAAACAATGATCTTATAAAACAAATAAATACATGATGCATACCTGATCCTTCTTACATGACAAAATGTGACAGAATGTGCAAAAAGCTCCGTCCACAGTAAGGTCCAGATGGTGGGGAAGGATGAGGCTGCACTAGCTGATGACAGAATGGGGAGACTCATTCATCACCACCCTCCTCTCTCACTTCCTCCCTCTGAGTTCCTCTTCCAGCCACCCTCCCAACACCCCACCCCACCCCCCACCCCACCCCCCTGGTGTCCTCTTACAGGGGTTCCCATCAGGGTACGGGCATGGTGGGGTTGGAGGTGAGGGGGGGGGGGGGGTGTTCCATTCATGTGGCTGTCCTGTGATATTCACATCAATCCCCTGTGTCTTCACATGTCATGATGAACTTCACTGAGTGGTTCTCCATGGTTCCCTGGGTAGAGAACTCTGACCACACGCTGAAGTGTGACCAGCAAGCAAAAAGGGGGCTGGGCTGAGAGGAGGAGAGGAGGAGGCCAGAACACAGATTCTCCTCCGCTGAGGAAGGAGCTCAAGGCTCCCTGGCCTCCATACTGCTAGGGAACCTTGAGAAGCTTGTTGCTAGGAGACAGCCTGCCTTCTCAAAGCAGAGGTTGAGGGTTGAGAGGCGGCCATGTTTGAACAATCTTTACTCATCACTGTGGCTACAGGGATGAAAACACTAGTCGTCTATTCAGCTGATTTCTCCACCTACTACAGACATTGTACCAGATTCTCTATAATTCTTTAATCCAACAAAAAGCCTCGTCATCTCACAATGATTTTATACATATAATTGTTTAGGGAAATAAAAATCAATTTTAAGGAAAAATATGTTTGAATTCAGCTAGTCACAAAAGTTACGGACTATAAATGCTCACAGGTGGAATATGTTTGTGACAATTTATGCCTGAGAGGAAGAGCAATGTAGAAAATATGATCCTCAAAAGCCCACATGAAATCAGAGAGAGGCTCAGCTGGAAGTCTGTTGATGAAACACAATTAAGTCTCTGTTCCATCGCTAACAATCACCCTGTGCAGGAGCCCTGATGTGAAAACACACACTGACACACAAATCCAAACACACCCAAGCGTGTGCGCGCACACACACACAGACACACACACACACACAAACTTGCACCTCTGCTAATCTACACCCCCAACACATGAGGTCACAGTTTCAGTTCAGCATCTGATTACACCACATTCTTCCCATTTCCTGTTTTTATAGACTCCATTTACAAAACCCGCCCCTCCCCCTCCTCCCCCCTCCTCCCCCCCTCCTCCCCCCCCCTGCCCCCTCCTCCCCCTCCAGGCAGAGTCTTTCATCCTGTCTGTGCCTGGTCGGTCTGCAGGAGTGTGAAAGCCGAAGGGGGCAGAGACAGGCCAGTTCACGTCAAATGAACGCAGGCTGAATGCTAGCTGTCTCTCTAGCAGCCAGGGTGGGTCCTGCTAGCCATTCTTAACCCATTAATCCCCCTTTCCTGGGAAAACATCTGCCCTCATCATGCCAACAGAATCACCCAGCAGCAGCAGCAGCACAACAGTTGCACTCAAATGATTAAATCTGCTCATGAACACTAAGTGCTCGCTTAGTGAAATACATTAGACACTCCATTATTTATCTTGGTAAACTAAGGGCCATCTTGAGCACATACACACTCATCATATAGCAACCTTGTATAGCTGCAGACAGGGATCCCACTTACCTAAAGTAAGAGCATGTTAAGGTTATGGCGGTTTGATTAGGAGCATTTCGGACGAGAGGGTGACATTAGAGATGGACCGTTGAGATTTGAAAGATGTCAGTACCTCCACTGTGCTAGTCTCAAAAATAAAGCCATGTGTTTGACGTACAAATCAAAACACCTGTTTATTTCGAACTTTCTTCCACCAGCATTGATGAAATTCTGATTCCGAACAATAGTCAGAAAAACGAAGGCAGGAGACAAGAGGAAGTCATCAGAGGAGCTCCAAGCTTGTGGAAGCTTTCTCAAGACAGTCGTGCTGTTACATTCACATCTCAGTCATTTATCAGACGCTCTTATCCAGAGCGACAGGGGGTGGGGAGGTGAGGGGGTGGGGAGGTGAGGGGGTGGGGAGGTGAGGGGGTGGGGAGGTGAGGGGGTGGGGAGGTGAGGGGGGTGGGGAGGTGAGGGGTGGGGAGGTGAGGGGGTGGGGAGGTGAGGGGGTGGGGAGGTGAGGGGGTGGGGAGGTGAGGGGGTGGGGAGGTGAGGGGTGGGGAGGTGAGGGGGTGGGGAGGTGAGGGGGTGGGGAGGTGAGGGGTGGGGAGGTGAGGGGGTGGGGAGGTGAGGGGGTGGGGAGGTGAGGGGGTGGGGAGGTGAGGGGTGGGGAGGTGAGGGGGTGGGGAGGTGAGGGGGTGGGGAGGTGAGGGGTGGGGAGGTGAGGGGGTGGGGAGGTGAGGGGGTGGGGAGGTGAGGGGGTGGGGAGGTGAGGGGTGGGGAGGTGAGGGGGTGGGGAGGTGAGGGGGTGGGGCTCGCATCACGGCCATGGCTTCTCGAGGACGAGGAGACGACACATGTGAGGTACGAGCCCACTGCCGTCAATCCAGCCATGATACTGAATAATATTCTGGAACATTCCTCTGTGGAGACACTCACACTAAACACCTTGACCCTTAAAACGTACGTAAGGTCAGCTAGTAGAGGTTACTGTGTGTAGGCGTGTCTTGTTAGTCATTACGCTTTATTCACATATCAGACACTATGTCAATGTACAATTATTGCATGGTAAATTCATCTGATAATCAGGAACTAGATATGCATAGTTCTAGCAGTATTACAGTGGACTATGGCAGAAAACAAAAGTCTTAACATTTTCAATACACAGATCAGCAACATCCTCTCTAACACAATGCTGGGATTTAGCAACATGGTTTCCAAGGGACTGTGAAAAGCAAGACTTTGAGATGACTCAGACACTAAGAACTAACAAGAAATACCCTTCATGTTCCGAAACTATTTCTGGCCTTCCTCCAAAAATAACATCACAAATACAGAAGAACAGAAGCATTTCTGATCAAAGCCTCTAGTTGAATCTAGAGTCTACTCTAGTATATCTCACCAAGCACTGAAGGGAAATTACTTGTAACAAAAACCTAATGCAAAGTCAACCTAATCACCTGCTGTTCATAATCACGGTCTATATTCTGGTACTATGAGTATTCTAAATCACCATTAGCCACAGGGAAAGATGCTGCCTGCAAGATCTCGTGTTCTCTCTGGTGCTGGGTGAAGAACGCTGAGTAATGAGGTCAATGGCTGTCTCTAAAACAATATCTACATCATAGAGACTGTCAACCCCATGAGGTTTGTTAAATTAATTATCCTCCACCACATATATAGGACTTCTCATAGCAGAACCATGCTATGCTCCGACACTCCATGATTTAGGTTCAGATTTTCTCATCGTTTCAAGATTGCAGACAGATTGTACAAGGATGTTTTAATGTCTTAAAGAAGTTGTCCATTTCGGTTCCTCCTACATGTAAACAACAGTCTTTATGGATTGTGGAGACTAACCATCTATCTGCAACTGAACTGGTTTTCGAGTTCAGGATTCTTCCCGCTCAAACTCTTGTTCCCTCTCGAAAACCCCAAAAGGATCATGGTCTTTGTAGTCAACAGGCCAGCGTGACACATCTCTCTCTAGGGGAGATGTTACTCCGAGGGACTAAGCCTAACCCCCCCCCTATTCTAGCGAACCCAATGGACACACCATCTGTCTTCAAAACGGTTAGAGAACTACAAGTCTCACGAGCATGTAACTTCAACAAAACATCAGGATCGAATTAGCTGACTGCGGTATTGGGAAAGTCGTACCGAATACAACAAAGAAGCCTGCTTTATTAGAAGAGGAACATGAAGACAAATGAGAAGAGTCTTTCACAAACGCATCGTCAGGGTCATTAGCTACGTGTTTGGGCTTTTGGCTGGTTGGTTACCACTCTGTTGTTAAGTAAAGGTCACTCACTGCCCCTCTGGCAGCTCGAGACAAATTCTTCCCATGTACAGTATATCCCCTCCTATCTGAGCTGTTGGGAGGGGGTCGATGTCTGCAAGCCAAAAGCTAAAGCTAACAATTCAACCATCTTATAACTTACAGTAGGATGGAGAGAAAGAAAATAGAAATTACTAAATTAAACTGCCTAATAGTATAGTTCTTTCCATGGAAATAGAGCTTTCAAACCACAGTCCTGTGTGCTAAAGGCCAGACGAAACAAAAACAAACAAAAAATAGATTTGTACCCTAACGCTATTACTGCAGGAATACTGACAGTCACCAGTACAGCCTGTGTGTGTGTGGGGGTGTGGGTGTGGGTGTGTGTGTGGAGTCTCCCAGTCAACAATTCTCACATATCTGTGTGTGGTGAGGGAACACAGTACCATGAGCACAGCGGGGCTCATCTGGGATTGCAGCAGGGGGGAGGGGGGGCATGGGGGGGTGGGGGAAGACTGTGTGTCTGTTACGACTGGCAGGCAGAAACGGTATTAAGAATGATAATATTCAAGGACTCCTCATCATCTCCAGGCTCCAGGGTTGCCCAGGAAGAGTTACTGCTTCAGCTGCAGATCCTCTGCTTCCCTCGGACATTAAATCAGCGTAGGTGACAGCGTGTGGCTGAGCTGATGGAAGCAGACAGAGCGTCTGAACTCATTCTAACCTAGAGCAGCTCTCAGCTCCACACAGGACAGCTTCTATTCTGCTTCAGTGTTATTATACAGTGGCTGTCAGGTGGCTGAGCGGTTAGGGACCTCCGGCTAGCAATCAGAATGTCGCCGGTTCGATTCCCGGTCGCACCAAATTATGTTGTGTCCTTGGGCATGGCACTTCACCCTACTTGCCTCAGGCGGGGGAATGTCCCTGTACTTGCTGTAAGTTGCTCTGGATAAGAGCGTCTGCTAAATGAACAAATGTAAATGTATTTTTTTTGTTGTGGTTCAGAATCAAATTTGTTCTTCGTCCTTAATTTAATTGGTTGGTTTCCACATTAATGTCACTACAGCATGTTGATGTTCCTGTTTAAATGGAGCGTGTTACAGAGAAGGGATTGGAACACACTGTTGATCAATGGACCCCTCAGACATGACAACACATCTCACACACTGCTGTGGAATTTCTCTGGCAAATATCACCCTACGCCTCGCCCCACCGCTCTCAAACCAAAGAGGGGACATGAAGTCACTCACCACAAAACCTACCAAGCTATGTCACACAAGGAACATAGCAATGCTATGGTCATGGGGTCTGACCCCACTAATACTGGGGTTAGATAGCTCAATGGTTAAGGCGTTGGCCTCATGATCAGAAGGTTGTGAGATCGAGCCCCCGCTGTGGCTATATGACGCTGTGTCCTTGGGCAAGGCACTTCACCCTACTTGCCTCAGGGAAAAATGTCCCTTTAATGCAAGTCGCTTTACTTAAAAGCGTCTGCTAAATGAATACATGTAAATGCTATGCCCAGTGGGTGTTCAAGAAAGCAGGGATATCGAAATTCAAGACTGGTATACTAGCAGCGTACAACCTCCACCACAAGCAAGCAGGGCATGTACTGAATAACATCGCACTTAACACAGGGGGGCTGAGGGGACTGATAAGGCCTGTGAGAGAGAGATGACAAAACATGCCAGCCTTGATGAACTCACAAGAACAAAGACCTTATGTAAACAGATGCCTGGATATTGTTATTATCTACAAAGTTATGTAGATGAGCAGGAATTAATGAGAAGACCCAGAGGGACACATCAGTCTGGTAGCTTAGTTCATGATTAACACTAAGCCAGACTTCAGCAAGCCCAGCTCAGCTTGAGTCCTATAGGAGACAACTCAGAATCAAGTTTGAAACATGGCCACCAGTTGAAATGTGGAGATGTGTCCTAAAAGTAGAGAGGGTGGTGACTGATTTTAAGACAAAAAGGCTGAGGAACGATGCGTTCTGCGGGAAATAAGTATTATGAGAGGAGATCGCAGGCTTGTCATGTAAAAGTGGAACTGGAAAGGTGGGCTATTGCAAACACCATCACTGTTGACAACTTAGTAACTTAATTTCCGACTAACATACAAGCGATTCCTGTCCACATGTTGAGGTGTAAAAGTGAAATAGCCTCTCAGGCAACTGGGTGTGTTGATGTCCCCTTCATTAATACTGCATGTGTTGTAAAGGGAGCATTTAAAGCTGGCTAAAGCTGCAAGGTTTAGGTTGGGAGAGGGAGAGACGTGGAGAAAGACATGAATAATCTCTACATACTTTCCCTGCCTATTTGCAGTCATCTTTAAATAACACAGACACAGTGTGAGTGAATTAATGATCCACTGTGCTGTGAGTAACATGTTTAGTAGTTGACAAACAGGCTGCCCTCCTCCGAAAAAGGTTGTATTCAAGCCAAAACAAGAGAAAGTCTGCTGATCTTACAGACGACAAGCAAGAGGACAATTCTGAACTCCTGACTACCTGGCAGACAAACTGCTCAGACACCCAGTTCATCACCGCACTTCAGTGAGTATTGCTGGGGGGGTTTGAAGTGTAACAAGTACCAGAACATTTGTGACAGAAAAAGAAAAAAACAGGATAAGAACATGTGCCTTCAGCTTGCTGTGGGAAATTTACACAAGAATCCAGAACAATCCATGTTTGATTTTAAGGGGCATCTTCTACAGATCTATTTACAGGGACCCTAATGTAAAGTGCCAATATCTGATTATATTACTAACATCTGACTGACAATAAACACAAGACATTGTATCCATTTTGTGCTGCCAAATCCTTTGTTGCATAAAAATAAATGATGTGGATGCATGTTCAGTCAGACTAGGGTTTCTATTCTAGACAGATGATTCATATTCTGCCTAGAATATTTCTTCCTTGCAGGTTATCTAGTCTGTAGTCTGTGTTGCATTACAATGACTGAGCAGTTGTTCATCCTGAACCTTTAACAAGGAGCTTTGCTGAACATTCTGTTCAAATAAGCGAAATCATTGGGGTTTGGCGAAAAAACCCATGCTGATGTAATGTTTCATTCAAATGTGCCTCTCGTTCGCTTCCATTAGTTTTCCTTCTAATGAACATTTCTTACAAAGCAGTTGTTGCTGTTCGTGAAGAACAAACACCCGCTTGATCTGACGTAAAATCAATCCAGTTATCCATAAAATACAAATACAATCTCTGTTGTTTAACAGTGAAGAATCATAATCATACACAATGTTTGTCTTCCTGCTGCGATTTTTTTGGGGGTAAAAAAATGCGACGAATTCCTCAAAGCCTATAAATAAAACCCCTATAATTTAAGACAATATATAATAAATTACCTGGTCCAGAGGGAGATTGATGATCTCACTAATGGGCTGCAGCAGACTGGACCCTGTACATGCTGGAGATATTGTTTCAGTATCCATGATTCTGGTGTCTGTGTTCATAGTCTCTCCTATGATCTCCTCCTTCTCCTCTCTCTGTCAGTGGTTCCCAGATTGGCCCTGAATCTCCTCCTCATCCACCCCTGGATCCTCTGGCTGCTGCTGCTGGCCACTACAGGCGGCTGGATGAGCTACAGCACCGTCTATCAAGGGGGAAAATATCATAATAATAATAATTCATTTTATTTATATAGTGCTTTTCAAGGTACTCAAAGTCGCTTTACAGACAATAAAATCATCATTAAAGTTTTACATTAAAAACATAGTAAAAACATAAAAAATAATACAAAGTAATAAAAAATATCCTGATCAACCCCCAACATTATTATATAACTTTATTAATGTTTATGAGTGCCACACATCCCTGTTAGTGCTTTAAAAGGTAGTAAAACAAGGCCTATAACAAACATTTAAGATTAAAACATTTTTTGGGTCAAATTAGTTATTCATTGGAAGAAAAAAAGAAGAAAAAGCATAAATCGTTATAGTCTAACGACTGGTCTAGCATAATAACCTAAGTCGTTCGTCCCTGGTCTTCTCACTAGAAAACTAATAAAGAACAATAGAAACTATATGAGTTTGTGTTACATAATGACAGAAAAGATCGAGTGATGTAGTATCACTGTAATCACTGCAGGGCTTCCGATCCTGCAGGGGGCAGCAAAGAACCTCTGATCTATAGATACGCTGCAAGTCACGTGAAGAATCTGCGAGATAATGTATTAGTCCCGCCTCTCACACATCCAGGGATAAGATGATTGGCTGAGCACAGATCACAGAGCTAAGCTGATTGGCTGAGCACAGATCCAGGGTTAAGATGATTGGCTGAGCAGAAGCAAAGCGGGTTGACTTCCGGATCAAAACACCGTCACTTCCTGTCTACAGAACCTGAATCTCTAATAAACAAACAAGCGTGATTTTCTTTTTTGGGTCAAAACTAAAAGATTGAATGTAGCTTTAATTAATCAACAGACATTTATATATTAATTCGACCATGGTGAAATGCGTGGTTTCGGGTTGTCCTAATCGCAGCGACAATAAAGGTGTTTTCAGCAGTCGACCTCCTAAAAGGTTCTTTAATTTCCCTAAAGATGAGGCTAGGGTGAAGGTGTGGCTGGCAGCGCTGAGAGAGAAGGAAGATCTGGCAGAGCAGCACCTGATCTGCGAGGATCACTTCCTGAAGGATCACATCACACCCAGAGGGATCAGCGAGGATGCCATCCCCATCATGCCGCCCTACCTGGACGGACCTCTGGGTCTGATCAGCCCCTGGGGAGCGGAGTCTGATGATGAAGAGGAGGAGGAGGAAGAGGAGGAGGAGGTGTGCCCTGATGATGCTGAGGCTGTCCATTGGGTAAGGATGCTTTTTGGACTAGTTAATAGTTAACTCCTTGTTTTATGTATATTTGTTTTAATTATTCATACCCCCCCCCCCCCCCCCCCCCCCTTATGTTTTGAATAACAGGATGAAGATTTTGATAAGGAAGACCAAGAACTTCAATCAGAGACAGAAACCTCGTAAGATTGACCACCATGTTAACTTTGTTCATCATTACTGATGTTGTTTCAAACTTTATATATTTTATTGTGATTTTCTTTTCTTCCTGTTAGTGCCTTTAAAAGGAAAGGTACTACGCAAAGTAAAAGCCTTGGTCAAAGAAAAGGTATGTGGCTTAGTTTTTTAAAATCCTAATAACATATGCAGGTCATATATAAATACCTGGGTTTGTTTTTATCACTTTGTTTTGTGTGGTTCTGGTTCAAACCAGATATGTCCCTCAGTATGCTGACCAAGCGCTTCCTCGAGGTGTTGCATTCTTCTCCCGATGGCGTGGTGGATCTGAACGAGATCGCTCCCCGCCTCTGTGTGCGCAAAAGGAGGGTTTATGACGTGACCAACGTGCTTGAAGGGATCCAGCTGATCAGGAAACAGTCCACTAACAAAATTAAATGGATGTGAGTACAATTACAACTATTTCCACACTCTTAATCTTCAATTGAACAGTTTACAAAAGTGTCAAAATGACGTTGAGTCCTTGGGCAAGGCATGTCACCCTGTTTGCCTCAGGGGGGAATGTCCCTGTACTTATTGCTGTAAGTTGCTCTGGATAAGAGCGTCTAAATGTAAACGTAAAAAATATATATGTACAGTGCATATATGTTGCATATTTGAAAAAACAGACTACACAGTGTGATTTCTAGAACAACAGTGACCCCCCCCCCTTCTCCCCTCCTCCCTCCCTCCAGAGGGCACTGCCCAGCCATGTTAAAACAGAGGATGCAGCATGAACTAGGGAACCTGAAGATTGTGGAGGAGACTCTTGATGAGCTGATCAAGAGCTGTGCCCATCAGCTGTTTGACATGACTGACGACACGGAGAACAGCAAATATCCTTCATATACATCAGACCAGGTCTCGGGGGGGGGGGGGGGGGGGGGGGGCAATCACGAGAGAGAGGGATATAGGATGTGAGCGAGGCTCAGTCTTCTTTAACTGCTAATCTACATCAGCCTACGTCACTCACGAGGACATCAGGCATCTCAAGGTCTTCCAGGACCAGACAGTCATAGCTATCAAGGCACCAGAGGAGACTAAGCTGGAGGTCCCCACGCCCAAGGAGGTGAGGAGGGGGGCTGAACCTGGCAGACACTTTGTTGTCTTTTCCATTGTTTGTTTGTTTGTTTTACGTAATTTGAGAATTTAGCGCGGCAGGTAATACCTGGCATGATCTGCAAAACCAGAACTGTCTTTGTGCTAAACCAGGAAGCTTGCTTGTCCTTTGGCAGGATGTATGAATCAAAATGTAACTTACCAGCTTGGTTTCTATATCAGGACAGCATCCAGATCCATCTGAAAGGAGGAAGAGGTCCAATAAAAGTCTTGACCAGTGAGATGGACAGGTTAGAGGACACAGATTCCCCCAGGGGAGAGGCAGTGGGGGGCTTCATGACCCTGGAGGAGAGCAGGATCAAGACCGCACCCCTCAGCACAGGTAAAAAAATATATATACATACCAAGTGTGTTTTCCAATTATCACAGTAGAGGGCGCTATTTGCAAAAAGATGGGCATGGGGCAGGCATGGAAGAAGTATTTAGAAATCATTGTAAATTTTTATTTAGTCATTTAGCAGACGCTTTAATCCAGAGTGACTTTATTCACGCAGACCATGTTTGGTGCTGGTGAAGATAACTCATAAATGAGAGTGTCTGTGGTGGGGGTCGTTCGACTTGTGTTGAACTGGTTGGATGCTAACTGTATTTCGTTACCCTGTACTTGTACCTGTGTAATGACATTAAAGTTGAATCTAATCTAATCTAACCTGTGTTTTGTTCCTGTGCAGGGTTGCAGGGTCTGCAGACAGCAGTCCAGAGTGCCTAGACAGCAGCACAGCAGTGTGACGGGGATGCTGTCCTCTTTGAATATTTCCATCAACCTGTCTGGATGTCTCCTACTGGGACTACATCACGGAGGTCCATGTTATTCCAGGACTAAACGGAAGTGAATCCAGCAGAAGAGATTTCAGAATTCCAACTCGATTGAATGGAAAATGGACATGACAAGAATTAGCAGAATTGCAAGCTTTATTTTTATATGGGTTATGAGTTAACTAAAGTCATTGATTTGTAGTTGGCCTGTTGCCATAAGACAGCTTTAACATGTGAAGGTAATATGTTTGTGTACAGAAATAATTGTGTTATGGATTACCATGCTGTGAGATGAACAGTATTTAAGATTATTATTTTTATTTTTATCACGTTTTATCATTTGACCACACTTTTGTACTCTTTGTTTTTCCATGTAAGGTGGGTTTGTTTTTTCCCTCCATGTTCTATATTACTTTTGAAAAGTAAACTATACTTTTCAAGCATTCTCACATTATTAAAGTCATAACTGCTGACAGAGACAGTTGTTTTGCAAACCATATATCTGAAATACACCGTGTCCACTGTCTCTACCATCGGGTTTAGAAGTTAACTTCAGTTAAGTTTCTTATTCCATGTCATTTGTAACGTCTTGTCATAGCATTGTCATAAACTGATACCGCAGGCATGTTAAAGGGCTGATCAAAGGTAGATCCAGCCCAGTCCTCCTGGTTTCAGCAGGGTTATTAACATGATCCAGCCCAGTCCTCCTGGTTTCAGCAGGGTTATTAACATGATCCAGCCCAGTCCTCCTGGTTTCAGCAGGGTTATTAACATGATCCAGCCCAGTCCTCCTGGTTTCAGCAGGGTTATTAACATGATCCAGCCCAGTCCTCCTGGTTTCAGCAGGGTTATTAACATGATCCAGCCCAGTCCTCCTGGTTTCAGCAGGGTTATTAACATGATCCAGCCCCTCTTCTCCCAGGTTGACGCTCCTACCGCAGCGCTCAACACAGGTTGTTGTGAAATCTTTGGTGTAGCAAAACCAGTATCCACTTTTTCACTGGTCCTTTCGACAGTCTTTCAAGGTTATTTCAGTATGTGGACCATCTAACCATGGAATAATGGAACTATGTATTAACTTGCAGAAGTGGATCGCTTCTTATTCATGCAGAGTGGAGCGACACTGAAATGGCAACACTGGAGTTATAATTAAGATCAGAGAGCTCGTTTGGATAAGACAGAGAACAAGAAACACATGCTCGTATTGCATTTTTTTTCTAAATATTTTAATAACTCATCAACCGTGAATGATGCCGGAAATAATTACAGTCCCGGAGTTTGTGAAGGAGACCAGTGAGGATTTCAGAGCTCCCACCACCTCCAACTTCACCACCAGGATGGTGCACTGCAGGAACGCTGTCACTGCTCTGGAGGAGGTAAGGTAGCAGCAAGGGAGGACAAGTATGCTCATCTAAACTGGAAGAAATAACTGTCTTTTTGTCTGTAAGTTCTGGACATTGTGTTTAAAAAAAAAAAAGGAACGAAAGAAAGTGCACTTCCTCATTGAATTCATGTGTGATAGGGACTGTTGAACCTCGCCCCTGTCTATCAGGGCAACTCAGCTGTCAGTAACCCTGCATGAACTGCAGACTGTAAGGATACAAATGAAGGCCTCTACCTTCCTGTATACAGGAATATAGAAGATTGGTAGAGTTATATTCTAGTATTTACCATTTCTAAACACACACAGACACTCACACACAGACACACACACACAGACACACACACAGACACACATACACACAAGGGAAATATACAGAAGTGTGCAAACGTTTTGGTTCACTGAGTCTTACGCAAGTCGTTCATCAGAGTAGTAAGGTTTATTTGTTGGCAAAACACCAGTCATTGGTGGGAACAGGAACACAGGGGGACAGGAACACAGGGTAACAGGAACACAGGGTAACAGGAACACAGGGTAACAGGAACACAGGGGGACAGGGTAACAGGAACACAGGGTAACAGGAACACAGGGTAACAGGAACACAGGGTAACAGGAACACAGGGTAACAGGAACACAGGGGGACAGGAACACAGGGTAACAGGAACACAGGGGGACAGGAACAGGAACACAGGGTAACAGGAACACAGGGGGACAGGAACAGGAACACAGGGTAACAGGAACACGGGGTAACAGTAACACAGGGTAACAGGAACACAGGGTAACAGGAACACAGGGTAACAGGAACACAGGGTAACAGGAACACAGGGTGACAGGAACACAGGGGGACAGGAACACAGGGTAACAGGAACACAGGGTGACAGGAACACAGGGTGACAGGAACACAGGGGGACAGGAACACAGGGGGACAGGAACACAGGGGGACAGGAACACAGGGGGACAGGAACACAGGGGGACAGGAACACAGGGGGACAGGAACAGGAACACAGGGTAACATGAACACAGGGTAACAGGAACACAGGGTAAAAGGAACACAGGGTAAAAGGAACACAGGGTAACAGGAACACAGGGTAACAGGAACACAGGGTAAAAGGAACACAGGGTAACAGGAACACAGGGTAACAGGAACACAGGGTAACATGAACACAGGGTAACATGAACACAGGGTAACAGGAACACAGGGTAACATGAACACAGGGTAACATGAACACAGGGTAAAAGGAACACAGGGTAACAGGAACACAGGGTAACATGAACACAGGGTAACAGGAACACAGGGTAAAAGGAACACAGGGTAAAAGGAACACAGGGTAACAGGAACACAGGGTAACATGAACACAGGGTAACATGAACACAGGGTAACAAGAACACAGGGTAAAAGGAACACAGGGTAACATGAACACAGGGTAAAAGGAACACAGGGTAACATGAACACAGGGTAAAAGGAACACAGGGTAACATGAACACAGGGTAAAAGGAACACATGGTAAAAGGAATACATTCTAAGCATGTCCAAGCTTCTTAAATGCTTTACCAGAAGTGTATTTGACTGCTATTGTTCTTTCAAGTGGTCTTTTATCATGTTGAAGTCCGGACTTTATGAAAATAGGGTTCTGTACTGGATTAGCCAAGGTAGCATGAGGACAGTTGGTGACCGTAACACATGGATTACATCTCCGGCACTGTGATAACAAGGACGTTTATACAAGCAGGATATTCACACAACAACACACACTTGATATCTTAGACTGCTTCTCTGCTGTGTTTCAGCTATCTGTTGTACTCTTCCAGAGTAAACACACAATCTGACAACACTATCTGCGTGTGGAGGACGATGACAGCCTTCTGACACTTTCAACCCACAGTCACACATCCATGCACACTGGCACTAACACAGAGACATGCTCCTCCAGGTCCACAGGCCACACTCCACTTTCCTGTTCTACAAGTCTGTCGTCTGAGATTGTTGCTGAAGTATCAGTTTGGAGGGCAGCAGTTCAGCTTGCCTCATGCCACATCTCATGTCGTGGGGAAACACCAGAGGATTCGCTCTCTCTCTCCCCTCACCCTCCTTCCCTCGCTCTTCCTTCCTCATCTTTTCCCCTCCACACTCTCTCCCTTTTCTCCGTCTACCATAGATGAACAAAGCTCTAGGCTGCCTACATGATCTAGAGCTGAATTCTGGGAGAATCCCCGGGGGCTGGGGCTGGGTTTGTCTTCTCCTGTCCCAGCATGCTCTCTCTCCCATGATCCAGCCCTCTCTGTCCTCCCCTATCTGAGAGCCCAGCCTGTCCTGGCCTGTCTGCTCCCTCTCCTCCTCCCTGCAGAAGTGTTTGTCTTCCTGAACACCAGTCTTCTATGAGGGGTGTCTGTGCCACTGTCACTGTCTTCTGTCTCTAATCTGTCTATCAAGCAGCCCAAACCGAGAATAAGACAAAGAACAGAACTCTTAATCCCAAGACTTTTGGGGTTGGAGGACTGGTAAGAATACACTGGATCTGAGTTCAACCACAAACACGCCTACTTCATCGAGTGTGTGTGTGTGTGGGTGTGTGTGTGTCTGTGTGTGTGTGTGTGTGTGTGTGTGTGTTTCTGTGTGTGTGGGACGCCCACCTGTATCCACACCCTGACTCACTCTGGTCACAAGCCCTGGAGTGATGACTCATTGAGCTTTCATGTCTGTGAACCGAGCAGTGTGATGGAAATTAGTCTTTCAACATTTACAGCAACTGCTAAAGGATAAAAGACTGACCACAAGATTTCACGATCGAGTTTCCTAATGTATCAAATGCATCAATTTTGAATATCATCTGAACAGAATCATATATCTCTTAACTTATTTGTATACAAGATTGTACTACTGTAAAAAGACTCCACAGCTGTTAAATGTGGTCTGGGCCTGGTCTGTGCTGGGCTCTGGGCCTGGTCTAAACTGGGCTCTGGGCCTGGTCTGTGCTGGGCTCTGGGCCTGGTCTGTACTGGGCTCTGGGCCTGGTCTAAGCTGGGCTCTGGGCCTGGTCTGTGTTGGGCTCTGGGCCTGGTTTGAGCTGGGCTCTGGGCCTGGTCTGTGCTGTGCTGGGCTCTGGTCATGGTCTGTGCTGGGCTCTGGTCCTGGTCTGTGCTGGGCTGGGCTATGGTCCTGGTCTGTGCTGGGCTCTGGCCCTGGTCTGTGCTGGGCTCTGGGCTCTGGGCCTGGTCTGAGCTGGGCTCTGGGCCTGGTTTGAGCTGGGCTCTGGGCTCTGGGCCTGGTCTTGCCCTGGTCTGTGCTGGGCTCTGGGCTCTGGGCCTGGTCTGAGCTGGGCTCTGGGCCTGGTTTGAGCTGGGCTCTGGGCCTGGTCTGTGGAGTTTCTGTGTCAACATTAGAGAAGGGCTGGGCCAGTCCTTTACTCAGCCACTGATATATAATCCCCTGGGAATTCATTCACTGACTAAGGCCTGGACTGTTGTTGGTGTGTTGTTTTGTTGCTGTGTGTGTGTGTGTGTGTGTATCATTACCCTCCTACCTGCCTGCTAACCCAGACCTTGTGTGATCCTTCTCTCACAGACTCTGGATCTAGACAGAGGTGTTCTACACAAGATCAAGAAGTCTGTCAAGGCCATCAACAACTCTGGCTTAGGTGAGTCTTCAGAGGCCTTTTATATATGAAAAGTTAACTGCATGCATCAAATGTACATGTATACAGGCGTACTTTGCTACTGTAGTAGACAGTGTTGGTTAGTAGGTGAGCTTAATGTCAAGGATGATGTTAATGAGGAGAAAGAGAGAGAGAGAGAGAGAGAGAGAGATAGAAAGCCTATCTGCATTCCTTACATTCCAAGCACCTGTCTGAGCAGGCTCAGGAGGGGCAGAGGGGGGCTGTGAACTCCCCCCCCCCTGTTCATACATACACTCTCGTTCACTCAGAGCTTTCATCCTCCATTGCTGCCCCTCCCTAGTTTCCCTATAGAACTACAAATACCAGCTGGCCCTGGGATTCTATTGGAGTGTAATAGTGACTCACTGCAAATACCTCATCGTCACTCAGGCTTTAAGTCTGGTGCGGTCCAGAACACGCAGAGCTCACTGTTCATTGTTCTTTTCACAGAGTAGTCATGTGATCATGTCATGACCATATTAAGATTTTTGTTTATGTTTACTGACCAAAATACTTTTAGTAGTATAGAGTTCTAGAGACAGGAAGCCAGATTAAACTTTTTCTGGGTTGGGAAAGAATAAGGGGGCAACAGGAATAGAAGGTGTTGTAAAATCCACTCACACAATGAGGAGAAGGCTTCCTGTCTTGCAGAGTAAGGGTTGTGTTTAGTGTTGCATCATACTAGACATCTGACCGTCTGCCAAACTTTGAATCCATGGCACTCAATCTGTGAGCCGTTAGAAATACCAAAGTTACAGGATACCAAACTGAACTTTCAGTCTTTTACTCGTCATGGAAAGTAGTTTCATGCGGTAGCCAGGTATTGAATGAACAACTTCCTTCCTGTCTTGTGTTGACTGTACAGTTTGACACAGTCAAAGTCATATTGTTCCAAAATTCAGATTCAGGATACTTTATTGATCCCGGGGGAAACCCCTTCGCAGCAATAGCACAGAGATTCCTTGATTTATGTGGTATTTTAGTCCGAAACACAGACCGATCTCTTTGTTATGGTCTCAGCTCATGTTGAAAATGAAGAGCAGTACATCCAGTCAGTGGAGAAGTTTGGGGACAACTTATTCAGCAGAGAGGACAACGAGGTGGGCTCTGCCTTTCTGAAGTTTGCTGTCCTCACCAGGGAGCTCACAGCCCTCTTCAAAAACCTGGTGAGTTCCCAGAGCACAGGAGTGTCCAATCCTGGCCCCCAGGGGCCACACTGTCCCGACAGCTTTACATTGACATGTATTCATTTAGCAGACGCTTTTATCCAAAGCGACTTACAAGAGAGAGCTTTTACAAAGAGCATCGGTTACTGAGCTTTAGATGTTTTCCTGCTCCAGCACACCTGATCCTGTTGTTTTTCTGATGTTAACAGCTGCAGAACATGAATAACATCATCACCTTCCCGTTAGACACCCTGCTGAAGGGGGATATGAAGGGCGTGAAAGGGGTACGTGTTTTGAAAATGTGCCTAGAAACCTGTATAATAATCCTGTGGGAAGAGCAAATGTTTGTACAGTTTATATACAGTGTAGGGCCCAATGTTTACCTATGACTGTTAGAATTTACATTGCAAGCAAACAACGTACGTGTGCCCATTGTTGAAATGTCTGCGTACATTCTGTCCATAATCCTGACATGCTGTTTTGCATTCTGCAGGACCTGAAAAAGCCCTTCGATAAGGCCTGGAAGGATTACGAAACCAAAGTGTAAGAGGCAGTTTCCAAGCTTCCCCTTCTGCTTTGCTCTTTCATTCGAGTTAGAAACTAAAGCAGCAGCAGATAGGTGTGTTCAGCCCATGATAGAGGTTACAGCAGGAACACCAGGAGAGCACATGGTCTGTGGGGGGGGGGGGGGGGGGTTTATCCCAAAAGGTTTCTAGTTTAAGTTTGTTTTGGTCCTTCGAACTGAGCAAGCTCAAGAGGTCTCGTCCACACTGGGCTCCATCATAATCTTTGACCTTTGTGCTTTGTCCTTCCTCTTCCTGTCCCTGTCCTTCCTGTCCCCACAGGACTAAGATAGAGAAGGAGAAGAAGGAGCACGCTCGGCAGCATGGGATGATCCGGACGGAGTTCCGGGGAGGGGAGATCGCCGAGGAGATGGAGAAGGAGCGGCAGATGTTCCAGCTGCAGATGTGCGAGGTGAGAAGGTGCACCAACACCTCCGGACCACAAGAGGGTGCTGTGGTTACTTGATAGATCTCTGAGTTGAGATCTCTTTCCCTTTCCTAGTATCTTCTGAAAGTGAATGAAATCAAAGTGAAGAAGGGAGTGGACTTCCTCCAGAATCTCATCAAATACTTCCATGCCCAATGCAAGTATGTCAGTCAGACTCACATCTCATGTGTCCTTAGTCTTATTTGACTCTGGATATGAATACCCATGAATGTATCTCTGTATCCTCCCCTCTCCTCCCCTCTCCTCCCCTCTCCTCCCCTGTCCTCCCCTGTCCTCCCCTCTCCTCTCCTCTTTAATGCAGTTTCTTCCAGGATGGGCTGAAGGCAGTAGAGAGCATGAAACCATCTATAGAGAAACTGGCTACAGACTTGACCTCAGTGAGAAAACTCTTCACGTCCTGTTTCTGGAAAAGAATGTTTTGAAAATAAAGCTGTTTGTTTCTTCTTAACATCAGGGTGATAAAAAAGAAAACATGCTTTCGGTCAACTTTCTTCTGTCTTTGTATGACGGCTCACTGGTACTTCTGTCCCCAGATCAAACAGACCAGCGATGGAGAGAGGAAGCAGCTGATCCAGTTGAGGGACACCCTCAAGGCCTCTCTTCAAGCAGAACAGAAGGAGGTAAATGACAAGTTAGACCCTCCAGGCTTCTCTGCTGTCGCTGCTCTTCAAATGAGCCGCTGGCTTTTAAAAAACCGGCCTAGCTGCTTCTACAGTTTCATTTACAATTTAGTCATTTATCAGACGCTCTCATTCAGAGCGACTTAACATCAAGTACAGGGACATTCCCCCCCCCTGAGGCAAGTAGGGTGAAGTGCCTTGCACAACGTCATGTTGACACAGCTGGGGTTCGAACCAGGGACCACTGACAGGAACGACTGCCAGGTTCTCATTACTATGTTATTTCCCATTTGGAGTTGTTCATAACTAGAGGAAAGTATTTGTAAAGAGTGAAACAGCTTTAGCACTGTGAGGTACGGTACATCCACCCCTGACTAACTGACTCAGTGAGTGTTATTGTTGCTACAAAATACATGATTCACTTTCCAAGGCCTCCATGTAAATCTCAAGGCTTAGAGCTTTTACATTCATCTCTCCATTACATGAATGAAACCAAACACAACCCCAGCCAGCAAAACATTGTGCTGAATCGGTAGCTAATATTCTTACATCCTGTAGGGAGGATTAAGGCAAAGGGAGTTCTGGTGAAAAAGTGGCGTTTTTGTTTTGAATGAAAGGAGGAGTTGTAGTGTGAGAATTCTTTCAGACTTTTTCTCCTTTCTGTTTGTGTGTGTGTGTGTGTGTGTGTGTGTGTATCAGGATTCCCAGGCTAAGCAGAATGCAGGTTATAGCCTGCACCAACTCCAGGGTAACAAAGCCTACGGCACAGAGTACGACGGCATGTTGTATAAGAAAAGTGAGGGGTGAGTAGATATAGAAACAGAAGAACTAGAGCTACAGGGAACATCTCCACAGAAGGGATTTGCACCTGTGTGTTCAGGTCATGCTCGTTCACACAAAAGGTGCCTCCTGTTGAATCATTTCGAGTAGGATTCGTTAGTGAAGGATCGAAATTTTAATCCAAATTGCACTACAAATAGTTTGTAGAAACAGTTATTTGGGCCCAAAATTGTTCTATTTTTTTTCTCTCTAAAAGGATTGCATCTGCATCTTATAAAGGGATTAATGACTCTACAGAAGCACTCCTTTCATCTTTAATACTAACAAAGAGAGTGAATAGAGTCTGAATAGAACAGAAATAGAATAGAAACTGAATAGAGTCGCTAATGTTACCCGTTACGAATGCTTGGTACTGTTCTATTCTTTCTTCAGGTTGAGGAAAGTCTGGCAGAAAAGAAGGTGTTCAGTGAAAAACGGCTTCCTCACAATCTCCCATGGAACGGTACAAGAACCTCGACACGTTCTCCTCGGTTTCCTTGCATGTGAAACATAGTTCTCCCCCTTGCCCTGTGTTCTGCATGGTAGCACCCCTCTGGAGGGGTAGAGGGTTGGGGGGGGGGGGGTCCTCCATCAATAAGAAACATACGAAAAGCATTGGTAGAAGCTCAATTATTATTATATTTTTTTGGTGTGATTTTGGAAGTTTTTACCTGTAGAGCCAAAGATCATATCAAGACAGAGCAAACAGCAGACGAAGAGAAAAAGGAGGAGGAGCTTGAGGAGAAGAATGACAGAGTTCAGGGTGGGAAGAAACACTCTGCATGAGGATATCTCAAAGTCTAGACTACTGTAGGGATAGTCTGCCCCCCCCCCCACCATCGCAGTAGGGCGGACACCATCCTCCTGATACCTTTATGTTGGTTCAGGGGCAGTTCTATGGGCATAGGGTGAAGCCCTTTGTGAGAATGCTTGTAAAAAAAGGGCTATACAAATAAATGTTGATTTTATTTCATTTCTATATGCTTGAGGAGGTGTCTTATCCGTGGAAAATTCATGCCTTGGTTAGGTTACAAATTAGGGTCTTTTTATTCTTTGGAAATATCTATTTCCCCCTCACCTCTGCATCAGTCTGGCTTTGCTCTTGTGAAAGGTTGACTCTACAGTTTCACCCTCGCTCTGAATCATAACATTACTGTTTGTTAGTCTCTCCCCCCCCCCACCCTCTTTTCTCAAACTCCTCTCTGTCTGTCTCACAGGCCAACGCCCCCCCAGCTAAGCTCAACCTTCTGACCTGTCAGGTCAAGTGTAGCCCGGACGAAAAGAAGAGTTTCGACCTCTTCTCCCGTGAGTTAACCGTTCTCTTGTCCAGTTATTTAATGGCAACTGAGTCTGGAATTTTAACATGATTGACACACATGATTCACTTGTAACTATTTCACTGAACTGAGAGTGATTCACCATCAACATGTGACTAAACTGGCCTGCTGGCTATTTTGCAGCCACTGCACCCTGTGCGGTTTATAGATTCTTATCTCTGATTATCTTTCTGCTTCTGATGTTTGAAGTTTCTCATGTCGGTCATGGTCTGTTTCTGTAAACAGATGACAGAACGTATCACTTCCAGGCCGAGGACGAGGCTGACTGCCAGATGTAAGTAGCGTCCTCAGACCAGCGAAGCGACTTGATTGGTGGATTGGTGGTGATGTCTTGCTCTTTATGTCACTCTGTCTTCCTTTACTGACTTCCTGATTCCTCTCCTTCTTTACATTGAGTCATTTATCAGACGCTCTTATCCAGAGTGACTTACAGTAAGTACAGGGATATTCCCCCCTTAGGCAAGTAGGGTGAAGTGCCTTGACCAAGTACACAATGTCATGTTGGCAGAGCCGGGATTTCAAACTCAATAATCTTCTGATCACTAACCCCGATTCCTTCACCATTCAGCCACTTGAGTCTCATGACACTCTTCTCCTGTGTGTCTCCACAGATGGATCTCTGTCCTCCAGAACAGCAAGGAGGAGGCTCTGAACAACGCCTTCCAGGGGGAGCAGACGGACGGGGAGAACAACATCGTCCAGGAGCTGACCAAGGCCATCGTGGGAGAAGTGAAAAGGATGAGCGGCAACGACATCTGCTGTGACTGCGGAGCGCCCGGTGAGAAACAAAGAGAGCATTCTGGGAAACTAAGCAGGGTGGAGTCCTCCACCGAGCTTCTGACTGCTTTGTCAAAACGGCCGTCCGAGTTTGAGTGACAGCTCAATGCATCCACGTCTGTGGAAGAATGTATTTGCACGATTTTTGGCACGTGCTTTTGGGACTGAATGTGCTGGCACATGTTTTAAGATGATTGACAAGCTTGTCAGACTAGTTGAGAGGACAAATATGTAGTTCAATATATTCCAACTTCTATTAAAAGACGAACATGCAGCTTTCTCTTTGCTCAATTGATCATGCCTGTTCTCTGGATCCAGGGCCCACTTGGTTGTCCACCAACCTGGGTGTCCTCATCTGCATCGAGTGCTCTGGGATCCACAGGGAGATGGGCGTTCATTACTCCAGGATCCAGTCTCTCACTCTGGATGTCCTGGGAACCTCAGAACTGCTGGTAAATATCTCCGGTTTTAAAATACAATAAAAAATTAAAAATAAATGTATCTGTGCTGGATTGATTGCAAACCAACACAATAATCCCCAAATAATCCCTACAAATTCAAACTTCACCCATCTGACACTAAACTTTACCATAAACCTTTTATTTGAATTCCTTTTGGAATTCCTCAGAAATTGTATTTCCAAATTTGGCTGAATGCTGTTTCCTGTCAGCAGGGTTAGTAGCACCAAGCAGGAAGTGTGACATGTTGTGTTCTGATTGGCTCTTAGCTGGTGAAGAATATTGGAAACTCCAGCTTCAATGACATCATGGAGGCCGACCTGTCTTCTCAGGGAGTGACCAAACCCAACCCCTCCAGCGACATGTGGGTGACAAGGAAGCTCACAGCTCCCCCCCAACCCCCTCCCCCCCAACCCCCTCCCCCCCCCAGCATGTGGTGTCACAACCAAACCATCACTGAATGATCTCCTTTGTCTCGTTCTCGTCTTCAGGCAAACACGTAAGGATTACATCACAACCAAGTACACCGAGAGGCGATTTGCTCGCAAGAGGCATGTGGACACGCCCACACGTCTACGCGTACTGTACGAGGCAGTGAGGACTCGAGACATTCTGTCCCTCCTCCAGGTCTACGCTGAAGGAGTGGACCTCATGGAGACCATCCCCATGGCCAGTGAACATGTGAGACATCTGACCTTGTTTCTTTTTTCCCCCCAACCAATGAGTTGCATCTTCTTTGAGGTCACACGGGCTTTAACCTTTGGTGCTTCTTTCCCAGTAATCAGTGCAGGTCAGCGAGTGTTTCGGCTGCCTGTAAGCATCTTCCTCTCTGTGTTCTTAGGAACCTGAAGAGACGGCGTTGCACCTCGCAGTCCGAATGGCCGACCGCAACTCCCTCCATATTGTAGACTTCCTGGCCCAGAACAGGTAGGAAAGCCTCGGCAACACAGAGAGTTCTAGAATGTGAAGACATATTATGGGATGGATCCTTCTCCCAGTTCAATGATTAGTGACTGTTCGTTACTAGACTTTGTGTGTGTGTGTGTGTGTGTTTGCGCTCTACAGTAACAGCCTGGAGAAACAGACAGCTAAAGGCAGCACAGCGCTTCATTACTGCAGTCTGACGGACAACAGCGAGTGTCTGAAGCTGCTGCTGAGAGGTCGAGCCTCCGTCAGCATGGGTGAGCCAATCACAACACTGGAACCAGAGATCAAAATAGCCCCTCCCCCGTTTGTCCTGTTTTGATCGTATTTCATTGGTTCGTTTTTGCAGCCAATGAGGCCGGAGAAACACCACTGGATATTGCCAAGCGCCTTCACCATAAGCAGTGTGAGGAGCTGGTGAGGAGACCTCACACTCACCACACTAGATCAGGGGTGTCAAACTCGTGCCATCGAGGGCCAAGAGGGTGCAGGTTTTCATGTTAACCAAGCCCCTACACCAGCTGATTACACTAACGGGTTTCTCCACTTATTGAAATCAAACTCGTTAGTGAATTCAGCTATTGTAGTGGCTTGGTTAACACAAAAACCTGCACCCTCTTGGCCCGCGATGGCACGAGTTTGACACCTGTGCACTGGAGGCCAACAATCTCTGTCATGTCCTGGTCTGTGAGAGGGGGTTGATTTGATGTGTCTGTGTGTGTGTGTGTGTGTGTGTGTGTGTGTGTGTGTGTGTGTGTGTGTGTGTGTGTGTGTGTGTGTGTGTATTCTCCAGCTAATCCAAGCACAGGCTGGGAAGTTTAACGTCCATGTGCATGTGGAGTACGAGTGGCGTCTCCACAACGATGACCTCGACGAGAGCGACGATGAGATGGAGGATAAGGTGACCGCTGTGGGGGGCGGGGTTTAACCATGGTCTTATAGGTTGTGTTGGGTTAGTGTTAGGTTGGGTTGTGTTGACAGTTTGTGTGTGTGTGTGTTTACCCTGCACACCTGGCCCCGCCTCCAGCCCATCCCCCAGAAGCGAGATGAACGTCCAATCAGCTGTTTCATACCAGGCTCAGGTCCCATGCAGCCCAGCCTGGCGTCCATCGCCCGGGACGCTGCCTCTCTGGCCAGGGACAAGCAGAAAGCCCTGGCAACCAGCCTGGCAACCAGCCTAGCAACCAGCCTCATCAGCAACGAGACCTACGGCACTGTCATGGAGTTCAACCCCCCTCCACAGGGGGGGACAGGGGGCACTGCGGTGCCAGGGGCCACCCTCCCATCTCTGCCCCCCCTCCCATCTCTGCCCCCCCTCCCATCTCTGCCCCCCCTGCCTCCTCTACCATCTCTGCCTCCCAGAAATATTCCAAAAGGTACAGAATGCCTAACTGTGGAAAAACAATTTACTGCGCACAGACAGCAAGACTGACCTTTGTTGACCCTTTAAACAGCTTCTGTGCCTAAACCTGCTCCTCTGGAGGTGGTGGACAGACAGAGGTCATTCTCTGACCCTCCCAACCCGCTGAGTCCAGAGACTGACAGCTCCTTATATGGTGAGACAGGATTTCAAATCCCTCTGTCTGCTTTGAGCTTTAGTGGGTGGGGTTTGAATGTTGATTGATACCAGGCGAGAATAATCAATATTTAAAAAAAGGAGTGAATGATTATTAAAAAAAAATAAGACAGCAAAAGGACTTCTGCCATGTAGTTGTCCAGTTTGTGCATCATTACTTTCCCCCCCCACCCCCCCATCCCCCACTTACTCCAACAGTGCTGCCTGCTTCCGCCCCCCCTCCCCCAGCCAGCAGGAGGATTAGTATGATGGAGACCAGAGCCAAGAACCTACCTCTGCCTCCCCTACCAGTACCTGTAACACAGCCTGGGCAGGGGGCACCCACCATGCCACCCTTGGTTCCCATGCCCCCCCCTGCACCCCCATTTAAACCCACACTGCCACCCGCTGTAATTCCACCCCCTGTACCTGCACACAATCCCCACAGACCCAAAGGACCCAAATCTCCCAAATCACCCACATCACCAACAGGGTAAGGCCTAGCCATTTTGAGAATTAGTTAAAATGAAGTTATTCTCATCTTTACACACTAAACCATCCACATTCACATCAAATGTTTTAAAGAAAGATCCTGTGGAGATGATTTGTGGAGAAGTGATGGAAAATGAACAAATTCCACTGAAAAGCAACCTTAAAATGTCTCCATCAACACAAGAGAAAGGTGTTTGGAATTGGAGACTTCTTTTATAAGTGCTGTGTGAGTGGAAGTGACTAGAATCCTCTTCTGATTTCAGGCTGAATAAGAACCACTCTCAAAGGCCTCCGCTTCGGTCAGGATCTGTAGACAGACCAGGTAAACGCACACATTCAGAGGGATGTCCTTCACCACAGTAAGGCCTGTGCTGTTTATCTTACATGTCCTTCTGTGTTTTCTTGTGAACAGCCAAGACGTTGCCACAGACAGGATCAGCTCCGAGCCCCGGCTGTCCCCCTGCTCCGAAGCCTCGCACCAACCAACCTGTACGTTCCTCCTGACCACTAAAAGAACATGTAGCATCACAGTCTCTGAGTGAAGTGACTAAAGTTCAAACAAGCCTTGAGAAATTCCATTAAGTAAGTGTAGTACATGTCTGATTGGTTGATTTGCCCTGTTCTTTTTGGTGCCTCACATCTCAGAAACATCGAACTAAAAGAGTGAAAGCCATCTACAATTGTTCAGCCGACAACCCAGATGAGCTGACCTTCAAAGAGGGGGAGGTCATAGTGGTGGATGGAGAGGAGGACCAGGAGTGGTGGGTAGGTACTGCACCTCCCCCCCACACACACACACACCTAACTGCAGGAAACACATTCTTATTCAGTCATTTAACAGTCATCAAACAGCGTTTATCCAGAGCAACTTACAGCAGGTACATGGACATCCCCGCCCCCCCCTGAGGCAAGTGGGGTGAGGTGCCTTGGCATGGCCAGGAATTGAACCGGCGACATTCTGATTACTAACATGATTCCCTAACCACTCAGCCACCAGACTCCACAAATATATCCTACCTTCCTCCATCTTACTGGTCCGTCACTGATCTGACACTTCTGACACGTCTGGATGAGTGACATGTGAGAACATAAGCTTTAGTGCTTTAACCTGACATAGCATGTCCTACCTGGGATTTCCTCAAGAAGAGGGGGTACGAATTATGGGGAAATTCAAACGAAGATAATAGTTTGTGTTGTTATTATGATTATAATGTGTTTCCTCTGTGTTTGTTGCAGGTGGGACACATTGAGGCAGAACCCACAAGAAAAGGAGTGTTTCCTGTGACATTTGTACATGTGTTCACTGACTGACTCATCAAAGTGACCAAAAGTTGCCATCTTTAAGCTCGAGTTTTACATTTATTCATCACACTGGACCTTAATGGACTGGACTGCAATGTAATGTAATGGACTGGACTGCAATGTACTGGACTGTAATGTACTGGACTGTAATGTACTGGACTGCAATGTACTGGACTGCAATGTAATGTAATGGACTGGACTGCAATGTACTGGACTGTAATGTAATGTACTGGACTGTAATGTACTGGACTACCCTGCATATTCTTGTTTGTGTGCCTTCAACTGAATGTGATATGGAAAAGGAGTATTATTATGAGCAGTAATATATTATGCTCATGCAACCATTCCTGATCTGATAAGATGGCAAATTGACCAGTCAACCCAAATGTCAGACAAGAGTTGATTGTGTGCAATTTAACAATCTTCATTTTATCAAAGTGGATTATTATTTCAGCCAATATTGCAGCCAAATACAAGACAAACATCTTTACGTTTCTTCTTTGTGTTACTGGGAATATAAAAAATTAACAGAGGAAACGGTGTGAAAATATACCGATCCCTACGTTTAAAAAGGGGTTACAAGGTAACTCATGTATAGCTTTTTGAATTAGCAACATCTACAGGAATGTAGAATTTGTATAAAAATTCTGTGTACTTTCATGCTGTATTCTTTGGATGCCCGATGGCTATTAAAAGTTAAGGAACTATTCAGTGATTCATTTGTTCTCAAACTGTACTTTGATAATTGTGCATTTGAAAATATTTGTATTCATATACATACTCAACGGTGCAAACTTGCTAAAAGCACTGTATCAACCATGGAGAAGCAATGAACGCTTTTTTTAATACTAATAGGTTGACTACATTAGAGAGGCAGCAAGAAGGCGAGAACGGAACTTTTGTTAACCCTGGTGGAGAGACGGACATATTAAGACACCGGACCGGATATACCTCTGTTAGCGTGCGCCGCAGTTTGCTCAATTTAAAGAGGAGATGAGCTTCTAAACCTTATTTATTCTGTTTTTAGGTGTTTGTTTGCGGCAAATATGGCCACAAAACGTAAAGTTGATGTAACGGTACCTGCGGAGGAGAGTGACCAGCTGCTCATTAGGCCTTTGTAAGTTCTTAACAACAATAAGTACCTAAAGTAGCATATTATCAGTATTGTACAATAACAGTAATCATTAGATAACTCTAGTGATTGAAGTACTGTTAACCTGAGCTCTGTTATAATAAACCTTACACCTAGCTTGTGTTATTGTTAATGAGGTAGTTACCTACCTGACTGTCTGGTTGGTGATCCAGCAGCACCATAACTGCAGGTGTTCAGACATTCAGAGCTTGTTCTCTTCTTCAGGGGAGCTGGGCAGGAAGTGGGACGGTCATGCATCATCCTGGAGTTCAAAGGACGAAAAATCATGGTATTAAAAAGATCAGAAACTCATACAAGGCTGACGCTTGTCAAAATGTAACATTTCATTGAGGTAGATTGAATGTGCACGCTTCAAATGACCTACTGACCCCTTTCAGCTGGACTGTGGAATCCATCCAGGGTTGGAGGGCATGGACGCGCTTCCCTACATTGATTTGATCGATCCAGCTGAGATCGACTTGCTTCTCATCAGCCAGTGAGTGACCTCATCCAAGGGATGAGGATTTTGGCCAATCAGAGTGATTGATTAGTGTGTTTGAATGGATTATATTCATATGTTTTCTACAGAACAGATGTGGCCAATCCTGGTCCCCAGGGCCACTGACCTGAAGGTTTTAGATGTTTTCCTGCTCCAGCACACCTGATTCTAATGAAGGGTCATTATGAGGCTTCCACAGAGCTTGTTAACGACTCC
Source organism: Protosalanx chinensis (assembly GCA_030340685.1). Lineage (NCBI taxonomy): Eukaryota > Metazoa > Chordata > Actinopteri > Osmeriformes > Salangidae > Protosalanx > Protosalanx chinensis. The sequence continues at coordinate 13,632,992 of CM059327.1, forward strand.
TCATTAGAATCAGGTGTCCTGGAGCAGGGAAACATCTAAAACTGTTAGGATGGCCTAACCGTTCCTCCTCTCAATCTTCCCCTGCACCTGCAGTTTCCACTTGGACCACTGTGGGGCGCTGCCCTGGTTTCTCCAGAAAACCAGCTTCAAAGGAAGGACCTTCATGACTCACGCTACCAAAGCCATCTATCGCTGGCTGCTGTCTGATTATGTCAAAGTCAGGTAGACTAAGTTCTCTCTGCTGTTTTTCAGTTTCATTACAGAGGCTGTGTAATACAGTTGCAAATCCAACATGACAGCCAAACCAACTATCTTTTTTTTCATTTAAATTTTAGTCATTTAGTAGACGCTCTTATACATAGCAATATACAGCACATACAGGGACATTCCCCCCTGAGGCAAGTAGGGTGAAGTGTCTTGCCCAAGGACACAACGTCATGTTGCCCTTAGCCGGGAATCAAACTCACAACTTTCTGATCACAAATCCGAACGCTCTTAACCACTCAGCCAGCTGACTCATCTGTGTCCCTTCTCCAGCAACATCTCTGCAGATGACATGTTGTACACAGAGACCGATCTGGAGGAGAGCATGGATAAGATCGAGACCATCAACTTTCACGAGGTGAAGGAGGTGGCAGGGATCAAGTTCTGGTGCTACCATGCTGGACACGTCCTCGGAGCCGCCATGTTTATGATCGAGATAGCGGGCGTGAAGGTGAGAACCAAACAGATTTCTCCATGTCAGTATCATGTTACGTGTCACACAAGTTAAAACAATACATGAACCTCCCCTAGATGTGGCTATATGACTTTGTGTCCTTGGGCAAGGCACTTCACCCTACTTGCCTCAGGGAGAATGTCCCTGTACTTGCTGTAAGTCGCTTTGGATAAAAGCGTCTGCTAAATGAATAAATGTAAATGTAGATGTGCGTATTTAAGCTGTTTTATGAAGAAAAAACACATTTCCATCATAATTCTGGTGGCAGTGTTCTGTGTTACACTGAAACACCTGCAGTAATGTGCTGATGCTTGGATCTCTGTCTCTCCATAGATTCTGTACACGGGTGATTTCTCACGCCAGGAGGACAGACATCTGATGGCAGCTGAGATCCCCAGTGTCAAACCAGACATCCTCATCACTGTGAGCGTCCCCTGAAGCAGCCATGACACATTCACATGTTGGACTGTACCTATGCTGTTGCAAACTGCACTTTCCCGCACAGCAGGACAATTTAAAGGATGATCTTCTCCTTCTGTGTTCTCCCAGGAGTCCACGTATGGAACACACATCCACGAGAAGAGGGAGGAGCGAGAGGCTCGATTCTGCAACACCATCCACGACATTGTGAACCGAGAGGGCCGCTGCCTCATCCCTGTGTTCGCTCTGGGTCGAGCCCAGGAGCTGCTGCTGATCCTGGGTGAGACTGTCTGCAGCGCTCCCCCTCTGCTCATGCACCAACACTGGCCTGTGTGTGTGTGTGTGTGTGTGTATGCACACTGTGCAGATGTACTCATCCTGTGTGTGTGTGTACACACTGTGCAGCTGTAGTCATCGTGTGTGTGTGTGTGTTTCAGATGAGTACTGGCAGAACCACCCAGAGCTCCATGACATCCCCATCTACTACGCCTCCTCTCTGGCTAAGAAGTGCATGGCTGTGTACCAGACCTACGTGAACGCCATGAACGATAAGATCCGCAAGGCCATCAACGTCAACAACCCGTTTGTCTTCAAGCACATCAGCAACCTCAAGGTGAGCAGATACACACCTGACACATTAACATGGAGACATTCTGCAGACGCTCTTATCCAGAGAGATGTACAGCAAGTACAGGAACATTCCCCCCTGAGGCAAGTAGGGTGAAGTGCCTTGCCCAAGGACACAATCATATATATATATTTATGTGCATAAATGTTTCTTTGCACGACTGGGAATCAAACTGGCAACCTTCTGATCATTAGGATAATATAGTATCATATACATACACTCAGCCAGGTGATAGGAGGATCTGTCCAGTCAAAGCTGATTCCAGGCTGCTTCTGTCCCTCCAGAGCATGGACCACTTTGATGACATCGGCCCCAGCGTGGTGATGGCCTCCCCGGGCATGATGCAGAGCGGCCTGTCCCGGGAGCTCTTTGAGAGCTGGTGCACTGACAAGAGGAACGGGGTCATTATTGCTGGATACTGTGTGGAGGGAACCCTGGCTAAGGTGGCTGATGTTTCTCTACTGACGGATTCTGTAATATAACGTTAAAGTGTTACTTTAAGTATATAGCTCAGAAATGTTTATGGTATATAGAGTTCTTCTTTGTCTTTTGTATTATTGAAAATGCGTCTCTTCTGGTGTGATGGCCCATGGACCAGGTGTGATCTGGTCCAGGTTTGACCAGGTGTGATCTGCTCCAGGTTTGACCAGGTCTTTGGACCAGGTGTGATCTGGTCCAGGTTTGACCAGGTCTTTGGACCAGGTGTGATCTGGTCCAGGTTTGACCAGGTCTTTGGACCAGGTGTGATCTGGTCCAGGTTTGACCAGGTCTTTGGACCAGGTGTGATCTGGTCCAGGTTTGACCAGGTCTTTGGACCAGGTGTGATCTGCTCCAGGTTTGACCAGGTCTTTGGACCAGGTGTGATCTGCTCCAGGTTTGACCAGGTGTGATCTGCTCCAGGTTTGACCAGGTCTTTGGACCAGGTGTGATCTGCTCCAGGTTTGACCAGGTCTTTGGACCAGGTGTGATCTGCTCCAGGTTTGACCAGGTGTGATCTGCTCCAGGTTTGACCAGGTCTTTGGACCAGGTGTGATCTGCTCCAGGTTTGACCAGGTCTTTGGACCAGGTGTGATCTGCTCCAGGTTTGACCAGGCCTTGTTTTGTCCGCAGCACATCATGTCAGAGCCTGAGGAGATCACCACCATGTCAGGTCAGAAGCTGCAGCTGAAGATGTCTGTGGACTACATCTCCTTCTCTGCCCACACTGACTACCAGCAGACCAGCGAGTTCATCAGAGCCCTGAAGCCTCCACACGTGGTACCGAATAACATTAATTAATAACATAAATAACATTACATTTAGTCATTTAGCAGACGCTCTTATCCAGAGTGACTTACAGCAAAGTACAGGGACATTCCCCCCTGAGGTCAGTAGGGTGAAGTGCCTTGCCTAAGGACGTCATGTTTCAGATCCTGGTCCACGGGGAGCAGAATGAGATGGCCCGTCTGAAGGCTGCTCTGATCCGGGAGTACGAGGACAACGACGAGGTCCACATCGAGGTCCACAACCCCCGCAACACGGAGGCAGTCACCCTCAACTTCAGGGGAGAGAAGCTGGCCAAGGTGAGGACCCCCGGAACCTGGACCCCCTGGTGACCTGTGACCTCGGGGAGAGCTAGGGTCACCCCCACCCCCCTGTGGTTAAAGAGCAGAATGTGATGGTCTCTCTGTGCTGCAGGTCATGGGATCTCTGGCTGATAAGAGGTGCGCTCAAGGCCAGAGGGTTTCTGGGATCCTGGTGAAGAGGAACTTCAGCTACCACATCCTCACCCCCTCTGACCTGTCTAGTGAGTTCCACCACACACACACTCACACCACACAGACACAAACCATCACACACACACTAATACACTCAGACAGACACACACACACCTACACACCTGTGTCATGGGCTGAGGACTTGGTCTTTGTCTTACCTGGTGTACCACCTCTCTCTCCTGTCAGACTACACAGAGCTGGCCATGAGCACGGTGAAGCAGACCCAGGCCATCCCCTTCACAGGGCCCATCTCCCTGCTGGTCAGCCAGCTACGCAGCCTGGCTGGTGGGTAACTTCACCCTCATGCCCTCCCTCCTCCAAGTCCTCCAGGGAGGTTCTAACACACTGTGTCCTGTTCTCTGCAGGAGACGTGGAGGAGATCGAGGGAGCGGAGAAGATCACCGTGAAGATCTTCAAGAACATCACGTTGGTGCACGACCCTGGCATGGTGGTGCTGGAGGTGAGGAGCGGCTTTCTGAGGGCCTTTTAAAGCAGTGGTTCTCAACCCTGGTCCTCAGGTCCCCACTGTCCTACATGTTTTAGATGTTTCCCTGCTCCAACACACCTGATTCAAAGGAATGAGTCATTATGAAGCTCAGCAGAAGCCTGATCATGACAACTCATTTGAATCAGGTGTGGGAAGGGGGAAACATCTAAAACATGGAGGACAGCGGAGCCCTGAGGACCAAGCCTCTTCGCTTTTGTTTGAACTTGTGAACTTGCCCCCTACCCCCTCCCCCACAGTGGATCGCCAACCCCCTGAACGACATGTACGCTGATGCCGTCACCACCGTGGTTCTGGAGGTCCAATCCAACCCCAAGGCCCAGAAAAGTCAGTCCCCAGAACCTTGACACCTCCCCCCCTCCCCCAACTCCCCTCCTGGTAGTTAAGTCCCTACCTTACCTTTGTGCTTGTTCCCCTGCAGTGATTGAAGCCAAGCAGGAGGGGGTGGATATGGACATGTTCCTGCAGAGGCTGGAGATCATGCTGCAGTGAGCGCTCACACAAGCACAGACAGTCAGAGTTTAATGGGACCTACTTTACTAGACAGGATGAAGACCTGCTGGTCTTTGTTGATGTTCTCCTCTTCCTCCTCTTCCTCCTTCAGAGACATGTTTGGAGAGGACTGTGTGGACTTCAAGGACAACAAGAACCCCACCCTGACTGTGGATGGGAACACTGCCTACATCAACCCACACACCAGAGTGAGTACGGAGCTGTGTGTGTGTCTGTGTGTGTGTGTGTCTCTCTCTCACACCACACACTCCATATTGATGCTCCCTTCTCTCCTGGGTGCAGACTGTGGAGTATGAGGAGGGCAGCACTGATGATGAGACCCTGAGAGAGATGGTGGAGCTGGCTGTCCAGAGGCTGTACGACTCCCTCAACCCTGTCATCTGAGGCCTGTCCTCCACTCACCCTGTCATCTGAGGCCTGTCCTCCACTCACCCTGTCATCTGAGGCCTTTCCTCCACTCACCCTGTCATCTGAGGCCTGTCCTCCACTCACCCTGTCATCTGAGGCCTGTCCTCCACTCACCCTGTCATGAGGCCTGTCCTCCACTCACCCTGTCATCTGAGGCCTGTCCTCCACTCACCCTGTCATCTGAGGCCTTTCCTCCACTCACCCTGTCATCTGAGGCCTGTCCTCCACTCACCCTGTCATCTGAGGCCTGTCCTCCACTCACCCTGTCATGAGGCCTGTCCTCCACTCACCCTGTCATCTGAGGCCTGTCCTCCACTCACCCTGTCATCTGAGGCCTGTCCTCCACTCACCCTGTCATCTGAGGCCTGTCCTCCACTCACCCTGTCATCTGAGGCCTGTCCTCCACTCACCCTGTCATCTGAGGCCTGTCCTCCACTCACCCTGTCATCTGAGGCCTGTCCCCCCCACCTCACACATCCATCCTGGATGGGCCTCCACAGTGACCTTTGAACCCTGGAAGAAGATGGACCGCTGCATTCTGCTGGGCTTGTAACACCTTCATTAGCACTTCCTGCTGTGACATCACATTCTGTTAGTCCTTGGGGGGGGGGGGGGGGGGGGGGGTCATGTGATTGAGACACTGTTGTGTCATTATCAACACTGGTAGAATATAACATTCAATAACATATGTGATGTTGATGAACCAATTTCAAATCTGAATCGAATGTTATTTCCTGTCTTATTTCGTGAAATTTTTCAAATAGTTGTACAAAGAAAACTTGAATTTTTCACAGTGAACCGGATTTGTGCGTTATCTTGACAAGTTATTTTGATAATTGTTCAACATTTGTTTTGTTTTTTTCGTTAGTTTTTTACATAAAGCTTTTGAGGCTAAATGTTTGTGCTTATTTATTTCAGTGTTCTCAGTGAGGTAAACTGCACAGTCACAGGAAATCAGTTTCATTAAACACCTTTCAGACACGGACAGTTAACACTATAAAAGTAATATCAGTAAGAAAGTGTCTGCAGCTGAAAATGACCATGTGCTAGGATCAGAGACATTCTGAGTTAATCTGCTCACAACACAGCTAGCTCAGGGACAAGAAGTGCCTAGTATACGTCACATGACATCACAATGTAAGACATGTATAAGAATATAAACAAAATGTATAGTATATGACAACAAACATCATAAAAGTGTGGCAAATGACAAAACTGATACATCCCAAATGTATGGCAATTAAGAACGTCACAAAACTTGGTAAATTATGTGCATTCGTAATAGAAATTCCAATGTATGGCAAATTACATTGAAAAAGTAAATAAAAATCAGTAAAAGTACATAAAAATCAGTAAAAGTACATAAAAATAAGTATTTCATACTCATCTAAAAACATAAGGCACTATCAATCCTCTGAGATACATTTGCAAAGTTACTGATTGTCAGAAGTCGTTCTCGGAACACTGTCCATCATCTCAAAAAACAGTCCCAACAAACAGCAGAAATGGCTGCCTTTTAACCGGTCAGCATGTGTCATTCTGACCGTAACAGAGGCTTCCACACTTACCACAAAACGGAGAGTAATACTGGGTCTAGTGGTCAGCCTGGTTCTCCCGCAGAGGGCAGCTGGGGCTAAAATAAAGAGATAACATCCAGCGCTGGACAGCCTGCGAGTGTTTAAGAGTGCTGGTAGGATTTCTGTGATTGTGTGTGAAGGAACAGTCTTATCAGCTTCAGATATGACTGTAGAACTCACCACACATAGCCCAATGGATATGTTTTCCCATTTCAAATGCACGATGTCAAACTTTAAACGTTAATTCTTTATGTAATTGTCCTCCCACATACTAGATAATACACAAGTCCAGCTTGTACTAGCTCAGGGGCGAGTTCTTCACCTCTCCTCACTCTCGCCCCTTTAGTTATTTTCCCACTCTACCCACTCCCTCCTCCTCCACACACACACACACACACAGGCACACAGGTGTAGGATTGACTGACATTAGGGGGGGACATATGCTGGCAAAACCCAATATCTTCTCTTCAACACTTTCAAAATACACATTTTAACCCTATGATATAGGCTCATTTTTGAGGGGGACACTTGCAGCATTTTCCAATACCACCCCCCCCCCCATCCCCCCCGGTTAATACAGTAATGCACACGCACACACACACTTACACACATATCCATGGGTTCCTTTAGCCTTGTGCTTCAGCACTCGGTCTCCTTGCTGTTGAGGCGAGCTTGCCTCTGCAGTCTGAAGGACATGGCCTTGTTGCTGCGCCCCAGCGGGCGTGAGGTCAGGTCCTCAAAGGAGCGCGACCTGCCCCCCTGCGGCGGGGGGAAGTCAGCCAGGGCCTCAGGGTCCAGGTGGGAGTCAAAGCTGGGGTCCTCCTGGATGGTGGCCATGCGGGGGCTGTCCAGCGGAGGCTGGTTGGAGCCTGAGCTGGGGATGGAGGCTGGGGCTGGGGCTGGGGCTAAAGATGGGGGCAGGGCTGGGGCTGAGGCTGAGGCTGGGGGTGTGCTGGTCTGCTGAGGACCAGAGGCCTGGTAGCGCATGGCAGCTGACAGAACAGAGGGCTTGAAGATCCTCAGAGTGGATGAGTCCAGGCTGCTCAACAGCTCGGCATTCTGGGAACACAAAACAAGGGTGTTTTCATGAGCATCTCCATGACAACAGCACATTCCTGTGATCCTGCCCGAGCAGAACTTACACTTGAGAAGAACATGGATTTGGTGGTCTGCTCATACTGCATGTCGAGTTTCTTGTCCTGAATTTCACAACAACAGCAAACAAAAAAAAGATGTTAGTGACAAACAGAAGCTGTGAAACATCCTACTGAAGGGGGTGAGGGAGTTCTCCTACCACACAGTGGACCAGGATACTGAGGGGGACCCAGAAGACGAGGGAGAACACCACCACTGAACCCACGATGTTGTCAGCCAAAAACTTCCCAAAGGTGTTAATGTCCAGCTTGTCGATGAAATCCCACAGCCTCTCGATTACATCCTGGATCTCCTTCATGCACTTTCCCTGGGAGGGAAAAACAGGGGACTGGTGAATCAGAGCTGGAAGAAAGACAAGCAGACATCTGATAGGGAGGGTTGAAAGGCGTACCGCTCCATCGCAGAAGCCTACAGAACATGGTTTGCCCTTGCGGAGGTAGACAAAGTTGTCCTCGTCATCCTGGTAAGGAGCGCACACTCCTCTGGCACTGCGACAACACACCTTACAGGAGTTGGTGTCTGGGAAAGAGGAGAGGACTCATCATTACTGGGCTGCATGAGCAGTGGAAGACTGGAGCAGAGTCAGGTGGCTGAGCGGTTAGGGAATCAGGCTAGTAATCAGAAGGTTGACAGGGTCGATTCCCGGCCATGCCAGATTACGTTGTGTCCTCGGGAAAGGAACTTCACCCTACTTGCCTCAGGGGGGAATGTCCCTGTACTTACTGTGAATTAATCTTTATAAGAGCGTCTACTAGATGACTAAACGGAATGTAAATGTAATATTTGGGTCAGGATTTTGGGGGCCGTTCATGGGGGGCCGTTGAAAGGGACAGCTGGGTACCGTTGCAGGCACAGGAGTGCAGCTTCAGCACCGCCTCACAGAAGGGGATGCAGACTCCAGCCAGACACTCGCCGTTGTCCAGACACACCGTCTGGTCAGGAGCGTTCTCAGGGGCCGGACACTCACTGCTGTTTCCTGTTAGGGACAAACAAAACAGCTTAAAGAACACAGGGGCCAACATTATGATCCTGTGATGAAAGGTGAATACTCTGTTTCTGCTTAAAGGTCCCCCCCCTGTGATCAGTTGATCCTGTTCTGATGCGTCTGTCATCAGTGGGTGAAGGGCTCACCTGTGCAGTAAGACCTCACCTGGGCAGTAAGACCTCACCTGTGCAGTAAGACCTCACCTGTGCAGTAAGACCTCACCTGGGCAGTAAGACCTCACCTGTGCAGTAAGACCTCACCTGTGCAGTAAGACCTCACCTGGGCAGTAAGACCTCACCTGGGCAGTAAGACCTCACCTGTGCAGTAAGACCTCACCTGTGCAGTAAGACCTCACCTGTGCAGTAAGACCTCACCTGTGCAGTAAGACCTCACCTGGGCAGTAAGACCTCACCTGTGCAGTAAGATCTCCCCTTACAGGTGGCATTGATGGGCTGCTGGCACACCTTGCCCTTCACTTCATACTGGCAATCTTTACAGCATGCATCGTTCCTGTCACTGTAATGGGAAAAGAGAATAAGAGAGAGAAGGGCATGTCCGCCCCCTCAGCCCCGCCCCCTCAGCCCCGCCCCCTCAGCCCCGCCCCCTCAGCCCCGCCCCCTCAGCCCCGCCCCCTCAGCCCCGCCCCCTCAGCCCCGCCCACCTGCACTTGGCTCCGCCTCGGAGCTTACACTCGGACGTGCAGCAGCGGTCGCTGTTGATGTGCAGCAGCCCCGGGTCACACTCCTCCCCCTGCTCCACCCGGGAGTTCCCACACACATTGCTGTTCCTCTCCCGGAAACACACGGGGGCCTTGGCCTTCAGACGCTTCACGATGGAGCTCTTACTGCAGTTCGAGAACAGCTGGGGGCCCCAAAGCACACCATGAGTACGGAGCCCAATATGCGGTAAGTCAGTGAGTTCATATTAGAAGCATCCAGCTGTTCTTCCCACCATACGACACAGCTGTCGTATTTAGGATACAGTTCTACACTGAAACACGTCAGCATGTAGAGGCTATATCTGGTGCTGTGGGATGTGTTTTGGGGTGGAACAGGGGGGGTTACCTTGTTGTTGGAGTGATCCCCGCTCACAGCGATGGGGTACATGACATATTTGCCCCCCTGATCCTCTCTGGGGGCGCAGTAGGGGATGTTATCGGGGTCGTGCTCCGCCCCAAAGTTATGACCCAGCTCGTGAGTGGTGACCAGGTCCGCTTCCTGAGGGGACAGATCGTACCAAGTCAGGCTGCTGAGAGGTTAGGGAGTCAGGGCTAGGGAATCAGAAGGTTGCTGGATCGATTCCCAACTATTGCAAAATTATATTGTGTCCGTGGGCAAAGCACTTCACTCTACTTTCCTCAGAGGGGAATATTTCTGTTCTTGCTGTAAATTGCTCTGGATAAGAGCGTCTGCTAGATTAGATTAGATAAACCTTTATTTGTCCTCCAGGGGGTGGAAATTGCAGTTCTAGATGACTGCATGTCAATGTACAAGCTCTGCTGATAACTATCTGTTCTGTCAGGTTGTAGGAATAAACCTGATCATCTGTTCAGCTCCATTCACACACCTTGGTGAGTATCGTCTTCCCATAATTCATAGTGCTGGTGAGCCCTGTGTTGAGGTAGATCGATCTGTGTTCAGTCGCAGATGAAGGACACTCTGGAGATGCAGAAACAAACTCTAGATGATCCCCAGAATGACAATGGGATTTTCAACAGTGAAAAGCATTGACCAGGAGGGGGGCAAGCTAGCCAGGGGGGGCCTTACTCTCAGAGCAGAGTCCCCCAGGGACCCCTGGTCTGGAGGGGGCCACGTAAGCCAGGCCCAGGGTGCCTCCCTCAAAGTCCTGGTAGGTGAAGAGGTGAGCCAGGCACACTTTGGACGCATGTTCAGCGATGTCCACGCTAAATTGCTGGAATGAGAGGAACGAAGAGATGATGAGATGGAGAGATAGGGGGGGGGGGAACATTATGTCCTAATGATGAGTCCTGCTGGTTGGGGGGGGGGGGGGGGGGGGGAATGTTGAGTTTACCTCAAGGAGCATCTTCACATCCCACACATCCTCTCCCTCCACCGGACTGCCCACCATGTTGAAGTGGGCCGCCCCAGGTTGCACAGGGGTGGGGCTCTTCTCGATGATGATCTGATGAGGTCATTACGGGGTAAGTAAACTGGATTGTCATTGGTTATTCTCTGAGTGATGTCATAGCATAGATCTTCACCTGTTGAATCTGGACCCCATAACCTTTGAACTCGTCATCCCAGGAGGTGTTCCTGTAGATGTCATCCACACGATCGATCAGCTCGATCTGAAACAGGTACACTCGGTAACCATGGAAACACTTTTGTAGTACGTGTTTTAAATTGTACTTCTTTTTTTATAGTAATGAAACAAATAATGTTGACGTGTTATCTTTTGCAAATGTGTCACAGAATTAAATAATAGCCTTCATGCAATTCACAATTTACGCTTAAATGAACATAAATGAATCCCTAAAACAATCCAGTGTAAACACTGCCCCCACCAGGTAGTTGAGGGTAGTGCTCTCCTCGCTGCGGCCCATGTGTTTGAAGAAGCGGTGGTCTGCCACCAGGAGCAGTGGGCAGGTGTTCTTCTTGTGGTCACGAACATAACGCTTTTCCCTGACCACAGACTCTGATGACAGGAGAGAACAGGAGAGGAGAGGAGAAGAGAGGAGAGGAGAGGGGAGGGGAGGGAGAAAGAGAGGAAGGAGGAGAGGGGAGGAGCGGAGAGGGAGGAGGAGAGGAGAGGGGAGGAGAGGGAGAAAGAGAGGGAGGAGGAGAGAGGGGAGGAGAGGGAGAAAGAGAGGGAGGAGGAGAGAGGGGAGGAGAGGGGAGGAGAGGGAGAAAGAGAGGGAGGAGGAGAGAGGAGAGGGAAGGAGAGGGAGAAAGAGAGGGAGGAGGAGATGAGAGGGGAGGAAACAGATGAAAACTCCTAACGTCTCCATCCTTCCTTCATCCCCTACTGTTATATCATCCCTCACATGCCTCCGACCCATAGAATTAACCTTCCATGTATAATTGATAAGAGCAATGAGGGTAAGATGATTAATTTAAACTCTAGATGAATATGTTGCCTGTGAGTGAGACAGAACCTAGGCTGGAATCTAGAAGCCACCGCCCCCCCTCACCCCCCCTCACCCTGCCTCTCCTCCTCCCCCGGTAGGCTCTCTGGAAGTAGCTGGTTGGAGTTAGCGTTAACGTAGCCACAGACGCTAGGAGAGGCCAGGCGGCTGATGTTCCTGATGTCCTCAGAGCGGTAAACCAGCAGACGACCGTCAGGGGGCATCCCTGTGAACCGCCACAGGGGCTGGGGAGAGAGGGGGCGGAGAGAGGGAGAGAGGAGGGAGAGGAGGGAGAGGGGGGGAGAGAGGGAGAGACAGGAAGGGAGGGAAAGAGAGAGAGAGCAAGAGAGAGAGAAAGGGAGGGAAAGACAGAGAGACAAAAGGAGGGAAAGAGAGACACAAACAGCTCCTCTTAGTTTCGGTCTCAGGAGTGAGTTTGTGTTGGAATTCTTCTTTGATGACCAGAAGTGTTTACCTCTATGATGTATTCCACCTCGTCGGTGAGGATGTGTGCAGAAAACTCCCCATCATCAACGTGAGCCTGAACTCGTGAGTTCTCCTCTCCTTTGAAATGGATTTAGGACGGGGAATAGAACAATGACATGTGTAATCAGACAATACAAGTCACACATTGTTCTAAATACCTTCTTACATACTGCTGTAGAGGTCGACCTGTTTGTCTTACCAATAACGTGTCCGGTGAAATAGTTCTGTCTGTTGACGTCATACCTCTCCTCTTCACCATCCTCGTTCACAAACACTGCCCTGAAGTCGTCTGTAAACAGCTCTGTGTTTGTCCTCAGGTACAGCTTGAAATGTCTGAAAACACAACATCAGTTCAACATACAACATTCCACAAACAGAACAACACTCAACACCAGTGACTTGAAGGGTCTATTTCATATAGTTGGATATTGAAACAGGTCAAACTCTCCACATGCAAACACACGCCTCAGGAAAAAAAGGTATTCTTACCTCTGCAGGGCTGTGAAACTCAGCCGTTTTTCAACATGCATGTGTGTCTGGATGTCTCTCTTTCTGACTGAGTGTGTCTGCAGACTGGCCAGAGGTAAGACCTCAAACTCTGTCAGCATCATGCTGAGCCTGTCTGAAAGGCACAGGGACGCTCCATTAGGTTATTGATCCAACTCAGCTGTTTCATAAATCAAACGGATGTTGTATCGATCCTAAACAGATCGAAGTTAGTCAACTTTTCAGGATATCTTGGGAAAATCTGTTTTCCTACACATCAATGCTCTACAGTCCCCCTCTGCAGCTGTAGAGGTGAGACAGCTGTGTTAGGGTTGGAAGTCCTGAGTCATGCAAACACTAGTTTAACGAGAAATCAAGTTTGTACATTACCATGTTCCCGGTCTGCAACGTCCACAGGCTGTATTGTCCAACAATCAGACAGAAATCCACTAAATAAAACCAGAAAGATCAGCTTCATGTCGACATTTGGGATTAAAATGAACTGTCCAAAGCTGGAATGGCTTAAGTGTTTCTTTCCTCCTGTTCTTCTCGTCACTTGCTTTTCTCTGTATGTTTAAGCAGCAAACGGGTGAAAATATAACCAGTTTATCAGTTTGATGTGTAATAAAGTAACAAAATAACAAAATATATCTGATTCTTAATGTAGGGCTCGTGCCTCTAAATGGAAAAGCGCGAGCGCCTCCACACCCGGAAGTACTAGAACCTGGGTTCTAGAGGAGAAGGACGGATCTAAAGGACGGATATCACTCTTATTCCTTCCATCCATGTCCGAGCTGTCCTTTACATCAACTTGGATCTTTAGAAACCATAATAAAAAGAGTATGCAGCCTTGCAATCTGGAGAAAGATGCGAAAAAAGGGAGGAATGACGTCACTCCTCCTACTCTTATATAAGCAGAATAAAGCTTCAGCACGAGCCATATCTGCCAACATCTATTTTTAATACTTGGACATCTTATCTCAACATGTCCGCTTAATTCGGTGTGTGTATCCAGTGGCAATGTCCCTGTTTTTAGACCTGTAGTGCTGCCATGGAAGAAACTGAAAACAGAATCACAGTGTAGTCAGATGGTCTTTAATACTCAATGTTTCTACAGGATGTGAAGAAGGTTCTAGAACTGATCTACATTTGAGTAATTTATCAGACACTCTTATCCTGAACATCATCTGGAAGGGCCAGGAATCGAACCAGCAACATTCTTATAATCAGCCCCATCATCATTATTATAATTGTCCCCCTCCTAGACTCCCCATGTGATCAGAAGACTCAGACAATCAAATAAGGCATCTGAGCTTTTATGTAACTGACAAGTTTTGCCCCTGAAGTTGTCTAATAACTGTAACTTCAGCTTTTTAAATTCTTTAAATGACTATATTCAGTGTCTAATGCCCAAACATGTCAATGTACATGACCCAAGTTATAGTTTGATGAAACTCATTCTCAAAAGAAACTAATTGAAAGACTCGAAAAATATATGGTTTATAAAATGTAATTTTTTATTCATGTTACATAGCTGTTACATAGGGAATTTAACATTTCCACAAGGCTTTGGGGACTACAATCAATGATTAGCAAAAACACAAGTGGTCCGAAATTCTAATGACAATCACTAGACAAACCATACACCCTCTCACAAGTGCACAACCCTGCAACGAAAAGGTCTTCAACAGGGGACTTTGTGTATGCGCAATATTCATATCCATTCCAGTGTACGTTGCAAAAAAATGGCCATGCATGTACTCTTTAATTTTTTGTAATCTTTTGGTCTTAAAGTGCCACCTTTTTCTCGTCAGACATGCTACCATGTAACACTGAGGTGAATATAATGAGGAGGAGAGATCTTTCATGACTTTCCAGAGAGACCATGGCTTGGTTAGGATTGGTTCTACAGAGATGCTTGTGGTCTTGCTACTCGGCTCGAGAACTATGGCCTGAAGAGGATCGCTCCACATTGATATTCTAGGCTAGGCTTTTACAAGGGCCGTGTCTGGGAGATAGAAGTTAACCAACATTCCTGTCAGATTTGAGGTTGACGTGACAAAATGTTGGTATCCCTTTCTCAACACATGCACGTTTAAATGCATTCTGGGAATACAAGCCCACCTACATAGAAACTCTCTGTCTGCCACCTTTCCTTTGCTGTAAAGTCAAACAGTTGGGTGTTAATGTCAGGTGAAGCTAGGAATCCTTTTCTGGAGCAGAAATGTCATAAGGGAGATCATAACGGACTAACTCAAGAATGGAGATATCACATTATTCATTTTGCCTCTTCATACCAAAAGCAAGAGTGGTTGAGAACTAAAATGATTTGAATTTCCACACGTACACAGCTCCATGGCAACAACAAACTTTCAATACTATAATCATTTCAAGTGGAACAACAAGGAATGAAGATGTGGAAAAAGGTTTCTTTTTTTTGTTTTCGTTCTTTTTTTGTCTTTTTCTGTGCTGAGGATAGGGGGCGCTCTAGTTCTCTCCTCCTTCTCCAGCCTCAGCCTCATCTGCTGCATTATCAGACGTCCATAGCTGCAGGAGAGAGAGAGAGCGAGAAAGAGAGAGAGATGGAAGAAAGCTCTTTGTTACTGTGTACAGAAACTCCCCTTCAGTGTTATCAGTGAATCACCTCTACATGACTTAAGTTCTTAAGGGAAAAGATTCAACTGAGTCATTTGGAAAATTTCTGATCGATAGTAGAAATACTGGGGAGGTGCGGCGGTCTGAGAGAGTGTGTGTGTGTGGAGGGCACAGGGTCTTACTGTGAGGTTGTCCCTGAGTGTGTGTGTGTGTGTCACAGGGTCTTACTGTGAGGTTGTCCCTGAGAGAGTGTGTGTGTGTGTGTGTCCCATGGTCTTACTGTGAGGTTGTCCCTAAGCAGCTGCATGATGAGCGTGCTGTCTTTGTACGAGTCTTCACTGAGCGTGTCGAGCTCTGCGATGGCATCATCGAAGGCCTGCAAACACACGCATGTACAACGGTTCACATCAAGGTCACGCATCTCCAGCATGTTCCTCAGGACTGTGTGTGTGTGTGTGTGTGTGTGTGTGTGTGTGCGTGCTCAGGTGAAGCCCACCTGCTTGGCCAGGGCACAGGCCTTCTCTGGAGAGTTGAGGATCTCATAGAAGAAGACAGAGAAGTTGAGAGCCAGACCCAGGCGGATGGGGTGTGTGGGCTGCATGTCTTTCTTGCTGATGTCAAACGCCTCCTGGTAAGAGTCTTGAGAGTTGGATATCGTCTCTGAGGAAGGAAGGAAAAAAGGAAGGAAGGAAGGAAGGGGACATTTAGACTGATGGCAGGGACAGTGACATTTGCAGATTATGTGACTAGTTGCAATGAGACAGTGTGATGTTGACCGGCCTCAGGGGTCAAGAATATTGAGCCCATTTAAGTCACTGTTGTGTCTTTAGCCGTGTGATTGACCATGCAACCATATCTGAGATTGATTATCACTGATACACAAAGTACTGTGCTTAAAACCAGCCCTTCCGTAAAAACAACTTCACCTTTTTTTTTTTACCTTTAATACATAAGTAACCTTCCTGCGTTGCCTAGGCTACATCTGCCCCCCCCATAGAAACAGGTCAGTGAGGAAGGCGGGACCTGGGAGCAAAGGGGCTTGACAGCAGGGCAGCATAGAGGCCTGACTCACTGGGACGGAGGTTCATAAACACATCGTTTTGAGCTCAAACCCACCCAGCCTGAACTAAACAAGCCTGTTGTCCCCTGGAGCTCATGTCTAGAAGCAGCTCCAACACACACACAGATTAAAGCAGAACTACAAGCCTTCTACCCAGAGAGCAAACAGCAGCTTGCTGGCTCAGGGACACTTGAGTAAGAACATGGTAAACACCCTGGAGGTGTCCACCATCATTTCATGTGAAAGAAAGAAAATTCCAGTTTAAAACTAGATCGCCTAACTACACTGGTCACTCTGACAAGCTGCCAGCTGGCCTCAACAACATTTAAAGCAGATTTTTTATTTTATTTTTTTACATCAAAAAGCATCCACTTAAATGAATAAGATGAAAGGCATTTTGACCACACTAGCACACAGATGAAATAGTTCCATGTGCAGCACCTCATTCCAACTGCGGGTTCAGTTCCCAGCCATGCCAGATGACGTTGTGTCCTTGGGCAAGGCACTTCACCCTAACTTGCCTCAGGGGAGGAATGTCCCTCTACTTACTGTAAGTGGCTCTGGATAAGAGTGTCTGATAAATGAGTAGACCAGGGCTGGACTCACCCTTCTTATCATCTGCAGATGCTACTTCTGCCAGGTATCTGTAGTAGTCTCCCTTCATCTTCAAATAGAAGACTTTGCTCTCCGAGTTGGGGGCGTTGTCAATCAGGTATTTGCTCAAAAGACCCTGTAAAAAGAGGGGAGAGAATTATTAACAACTTAATAACACACTTGTGGAAAGCAGGAGCTGGAATGTGTAAACTCAAGTGGTGGTGGAATATTTATTTTGGTGCCACATTATTACAGACAGATGTAAGAAGTCCTTAGTCACAGACCCATAAGAATTACAAGTCGAAACAGAAGAAATTATTTTTTGTAGTGAACCCACCGTGTAGCTATGGCTGCTGCACATAGGAAGCTCACCCTAGCCTCAGACTTGCCACACACCGGTTGTGGTACAAACAAGCTCTGCTGAATGCTGGTGCAAGAAATGTACAAGCCTACCACTGCCTTCCTGTGTGATAACAGTTCAACCACTTCCCCTGGAGAACAGGCCTGTCGCCTGCTTGGAGCCTGTGGCTGCCCTCCAGTAAGGTGAACACAGCCAGGAGAGTTAGAGGGAAATCATTGGTGTCCAATCTGGCTTGGGCATGCCGCCCTGGGCTGAACCCAGCTGGACTTCCCTGTGCTGAGCAGGAGGCTGGGAGGAGTCCCCCTCACACCAACTGGACCGACTGAATGATTAGCAGCACCAGAAAGAGATCTAATTCACGACAACGAACCCCGTGAGGTCACCTATTTAAGAGCCTGGAGGAGGTTGGAGGAGGGTGGAGGGGTGGGGTCAACACAAGACTATAGTAAGCTGCGTGTCCTAGAATAACACATGCTCTCCTGCTCCGGACGCAAGCTCAGCTTTCTGCAGCAGGGACCAGGAATAGGGCAGGGCCAGCTTCACCACAGACATCCTGATGAGAGACACCTCCACATAGCCTCCACTGAACACAAATGTTCGCAATCAGAAATACATCATTGATTCCACAAGGGGAAACTCTTTTGTTACAGCGACTCACTGTCACAGCAATGCACAAATGAATAAAAAAAGGAGGATAGGCACTAGAATACAGATCAGGAAATACAATTAAGAAATGAAGTATACAGAGCTCTGCTCTGAGTTAAGAGCTCTTCCTGAATACACGTACATAAGATCCATCTCCTTTATAGTTCAGGACTGGAACGCACTGGATTATTTCCCTGAGTTCTCATAGGTGCCTGTTCCATCTCGTCTAAGGCAAGCGTTTTCCCTTGTTTTAGGGGAGCAGCCTTCACTAAGCAGGAGAGGAGGACTGAACACCTGATACACGGATGAGGAGATGGATGAGAGCAGAGGACACCAGAATGGGCACCAACCACAGAGCTAGCCTTCCTGTATTACTGAACAGCCTGAGACGACAACAGAGCCCCAATACATGGATTTACTTCCAGACATTTCCTAGGTTCACTTAGGTTACACAGAAATCCCATCCGTTTAACCGGGTTGTGTTCCACAATGTCGAGCAGCACTAATCACATTCAGGCTCTGAATCGTGTACCTGTACATCTTTGGAGAATGTAGCTTAACAGTATTAGGATTACGTAACAGAGAGCCTGCCTGCCGTGGCCCAGATGGGGGCCTGAAAGGGCGAGTCTAGCAGATGGCCAGCGCAACAAAAGTGGAGCACACAGATGCTGCCCTAAGAGCTCGCTCTGCAGGAGCCTCAGCAGCCCTACATCCTGGATAAGGATGAAGAGAATGATGGTGAGTGCAGGACGGTAGGGACAGGAAGTGATGCGGCAGCCCACAGATGGGCGTGGCTTTAAGGTCTTTGCTATACAGAGGTGCCACTTGCATGGCTAGCCTGCACAGGGGCCATGGAGAGACCTGTACTGCCAGACCAGATCAAAAGGTGCGGATATAAGATGGAGCAATCTGGATTACTGAGGATCGGATTTAAAATCGGGTGTTCCAGCTCCCAGCTTGCTCTGGAACAGACAACATCACAGATTTTCTACGTCTAATCATGACTGTGGCCGTTCTAAAGTCTTCCCAGCAGACATGACATGCGACTCAAGAAACTGCCGAGTTGTAAAAGACCATCAGATCCCTCCAGCCATAGCATGAGAAAACAGAAGTCGGTTCCCTTTTTGACAGGAAACCAGTGTCAATGCTTCCATACCAACGTCACTGTATCCAGAGGTTAGCAGCAGTGAACGAAGCTCAAAATAGGAGGTTAGTCCGTTTCCCCCAGTAGCACTCGCGTGAAGGAAGTTCATTAGGCTTAAACAACCCGTTTGGGTATAACGGTTCCTTTCCTATAGGGCCCCCGACACCAGGACGCCCCACGGTTTGGAGGGGAGGTGGATAAGCTGAACAATGCAGCTAAGCTTTTGCACAAACATCTCTTAATCCGCCAACTGTGATAATATCTGCGCCCTATTTTTAGCAGGGCAACAACACTCTTCCTCAGCTCAGGTTTTACATTGCTGCAGGACAAGGTGACAGCGTAGGCTCCAGTCCTACACATGGCTGAGTCACACAGTAAGCTGAGGATAAGGTCAAGCACAGTGTGACACAGGGAGGACAGACTCCTCCAACACTTCCCCTCATGGTAACCGGAAAACAGAACGCATACACTGGATGTTTGAGTCCAACACTAGGGGGCCATGATGTCATCTTAACCCAAGACAGGTGCCGTTTGTCATCATGACCACCACACCCAATCGCAGGTGCAACAGTAAAACTTGTTTTCACCATGGAGGGCCAGAGATGAGAGAAACTACAAACAATTCAGATAGGAAGTTCAAAGCTAGGCTAAACCCCCATCCTTCATAAGGACTAGGATGGTGGGATCCTAATTTAGTCTCTGCGGTACAGGAGAACCTTCCTGGTGGTCCAATTTCCACACCGTTCTGCCTCATTTCATTCAGCATATCAACTCAGAGACTCATGCTAAATGTCCTACTTTCAACCAGGTCCGCTTGTGTTAAGATGATCTTAATCAGTTCTCACTAAGGCTGATAAACTGCAGGCAGACTAACCCTGATTGAGTGTTACTTGCAAATTCCATAAGAGACAGCTGGGGGGGGGGGGGGGGGGGGGGGGGGGGGGGGAGGGGGAGGTGCAGCTTTCTGCCTGCAACAGATATATTGATTCTGGGCTGAGAGGAAAAGGTAGGTCAGTCCACTGCAGCACAGCTCAAAGAATGAACTGGTGCAGCCTCCCAGCAGTTTGACATGAACATCACTACGACTACCTTGCAAACATCGATTAGATGAACATTTCTTGCTGCCATTGCCTAACGTGACAGTGACTATTACAGATGCCGTTTCTCTCTAATCATACGTTTATATTAAATTGTGTCATCATCGAGTGAAGACCATTTTTAGAATATCATGTTACTTTTTATACCCTGTATGGCCGCATTTGTTGCTTGTGCCCCCAGGCTTGGACATGATTTAACGTCGTCACTCGTCCAGACCCCATTTTACCCCCCAAACAGGCATTACAAAACAGGCCTCAATTGATCAAAGCAAATCTTCCTGATTATGAAACATGGCTACACACAGCTCCACATGACTTCTTACCAGGACATCGTTGCAGATCTCCCGCAACTCCGATTCCACCTTCTCCCGATACTCCTTGACCATCTGGAGCTTCTTATCACTTCCCTCGGTTTTCTGCTCGATGGCAGAGATGACCCTCCAGGCTGACCTCCGCGCTCCGACTACGTTCTTGTAGGCAACCGACAGCAGGTTCCTCTCCTCGCAGGTCAGGTCCGCTCCCTGCTCCGTTACATTTTTCATGGATGCTGCCATGTCATCGTATCGCTCGGCTTGTTCAGCCAGCTTGGCTTTCTGAATCAGCTCTGTTTTATCCATGTCTATGATGGGGAATTTAACTGTTCAGTCCAACGAGAAAAGGGGAATGTGAACAACCGTTTGGCGTTAAATAAGAGGTGAAGATCGTGTGAATATTTAGTAATCCTGTGTCAAGAGTACCTGGGAAAGATGGATAGAAAAACAAACTTATTACTATTCTGTCGTCAAGTGGGGGGGTCGTAAAGATGTGGTGAACCAGCTGGGATCATGCTGCTTTAAGCACTGCTTGTGCCTTGACAACCAATAATGCTGGGCTGCTGCATTACTGCACCCTTACATTTGTTCAACTACATCATCCTTTACTGTCAGACTCATCATTAATTAACATAAAGTCGTTTTAAAGTGACCTTCCTTGATAACCAACTGGCCCCTTCCGGGACATAATGTTCGCTAGTTTGCTCCAAATACGAACGCAATGCTAGCAGCAAATGTTAGCTAGTGACGTTTTACTGGTAGCTTATAAAGTATTAAATTAACTTGACTAACAGCAGGTAGACAATTTAAATAAGACTTAGATAAGACTAAATAGCTTGCACGTTTGCTAGGTAGCTTAGCTAGCTCCTACCCCCAGATAGACGGCCTGTCTGATTTAACTGCCCCTGCCCAGTGACAGTTGCAGATTGACTATTTCAGTAAACTAGCTACACCGTGGATTTAAAAGCGCTGATATTTAAATAAAAAAAGTCACTTTACGTTTCTTTTCCCCTAAATAAATCAAACGAATACAATTTCAAGTTAAATCACCGACAAAAAAATGAATCTTTTACCAGATAACGTAGCCTCTCTCCTAAGCTTGAGACGTGTCTCGAGCCGCCCCTCCGTGTAAAGCTCTCGAGCTCTGGGTGGAATAAAATCGTACCGCTTCAACCAACCCCTGACGATTGGGCGTGGCCAATACAAAGTTCCTCCAATGAAACCTCGGTATTGTGAGGGACCTACCGTTATCACTCAAAATGATAACCAATAGGAATGTAGCGCGGGGAACAGAAGGCAGACTTTTGGAAGCCACGGGGTCTCCTCTTTATTAGAGCAAGGGAGATGACGTCACCATTGCCATGGATATTCACCCTTGCGCGCGCACACACACACACATACATACATGAATACGTACACGCGCGCTCGCGCGTGCACACAGGGATTCAGAAGAATCCGTCTGAATCAGTTGTGGTTGTGGTGGCGGATGTAGGATTTAATTTCTTCTTTTTATTTTGTTAACTTCTAAAGCAGGTTTAATAAATGTATTAATGTTTTACAAATATATGAATGTAAAACATTATTATGCTTAAGATGATAATACATTGATATTACAAGGGCAATTTTCCATCAATGTAATAGATTTGATAGATAACGAGGGGCCTTCACTGTTACATTGTTATTTTGATTCAAAATCTGCAGACAGACAAGCTCTGTAGTGCATAAAGATCAGGAACCAGACCCCAGACCAGCCCCTCCCTGTCTGCCTCAGGTCAAAACTCTCCCAGTGAGTAGCACCTGCTCCTGTCCCACCAGAGTGTCCTCCCTCAGCCTCAGAGAAAGGACCCCCCCCCCCACACACACACACACACACACACACACACCAGAACATTATACTTGTATATCTTCAGTGTTTTATGTCCTGAAACATAAATGAAACAACAACACAGTTCCATCATGGTGTTCTATGTACGGTAAACACATTTGTCCATTCATTTGAAACATTGAAGGGAGCCTGTAGTACATTTACATACCAGACGCATTAAATGAGCACCGGCCTGTGGCCAGGGCACCATCATTCCAGATGGCAGACCATGGATTCCCTCATCATTAGTATCGTCACACAGTGACACTGCATCAAGTTCAGTCTCCCCACATTGCTGTGCTAAGCAATACTCCTGTGTGTGTGTGTGTGTGTGTGTCTGTGGCAAACAGACAGCATGGTAACCAAATACAAGATGGTTCTTTGCAAGCATCCCCTCCTTTCTACTAATGAAGAGTGACTCAGTCTGTGTCACAGCCTCACCCACCCTGATAACAGAATCTTAGACAGAAACATGTTCTGACGAAAGAAAGGTAGAACTGGCAGAACCACGGTTCCCTCAAGCACACCTGCAGTTGAGATGGGTTTCTGTTCCCGAGTCTGTTGGAATCTACAGTGGCTATCGACTGTAAATCTACAGATTTGCCTGTCTAATATGGGGGGGAGGGGAGAGAGATACAGACAGAGATGGAGTGAGAGAGGGAGAGGGAGAGAGAGGGAGGGAGACAGAGACAGAAAGAGGGAGGGAGATTCAGAGAAGGAAAGAAGAGACAGGAAAAGAGAGGAAAAATGGAGGAGAGGAGCGAAGATATCCCTCTGAGAGCGTGAGGAGAGGGTCGAACCATTTGTAGCAGAGGAAAAGGTAGAGCAAGAAGCTCAAGAGATAACAGCAGCCATAACTGCTGTTTGGATTCTTCCAGCTGAATATGGGACACAGACTGCTGTAACTGAGCATGTGTGAGCATTCAGCCAGGAAGTGTCTCCCCCTGCTAGACATCACTGTGACCCCCCCCCCATCCCCCACCCACCCACACACTCCCAACTCACCCTGTTCTCATCCACCCCACATACACACCCAATACACAAACACACACACACACACTCCACACACACACCAAAGTATACGAGCTGTCAACCAGCATTACGTAATGTGCAATCTTTCTGGAATAAAAAAAAGGGGGGGAAAGAATGGCTCTGGGCGTTGTCTCTCCTCCTGAAACCTGCCTGGAAACAAAGCTGCCTCAGTCTGGGCTTCAGTCCTTCCAAACATCACCACACAGTCACACATACACAGTCACACATGTACACGTGGCTACACTCTCCTTCAAGAGTGAGACTACAGACTGCTCTTAATCTACACAACATCAGAACACGGACAGAACATGAAACAGGAACATATGAAGCTAATCCAGTTTTGGTTTTCAGTGATTAAGCAATTCCTTACGCTTGACCTTTTAATGCTCTGGCAAAGCTGAGCTTGTTGGTGGTGGAACTAATTTCAAATAAATTAATTGAAAAAAAATCTTCCTTTTTTACAGTAGAATTTGAAAGAATAAGTTCTAATCAAGCTTGAGAGGATTGGATGTCATTACAGCTGAATCCATTTCACACCATTGATTGTGATCTCAGAATGCTGAGTCACGTTGATGCGTCGCTTCTTGTCTGCCAGGCAGGCAGACGTCATTCATCTCTGTATCAGCATTAGTCACACCTCCCAGTCCTCCTCACCAACCACGGAGGCTACGGCACGGAGCTGGCTTCAGGCCTGATCACAAACACAATGTGTGTTCTAGTGATTATACGGCTTCCGGGGTTAAGTAAACTGATTCCAGGTCATCTGAAGGAGGTCATAAATATGTCCAGTTCAACAGAAGTTATATTTTAGATGTGGAACTATTACATATCAATCTTTGAATAATTCATACGTTTTAATCTATAGAGCAATGAGTTGTGCAGGAAAGTAATTAGCACTTATTGGTGTAAATAGTGGCATAATCTTTAATACAAATTTGATATGGATTTTTCAGTTGAGACATTTGGCTCATTAAAGTTTGAGGAAAGGTTTGCTTGGGAACCATCAAACATGATAAATATGTGTAAACACTCTCTGATTCTATAGAGTCCTACAAATGTAATATCTAAAACTTAATGAACATCACACTGATCTAGGATCAATCAGCAACTGAATAAATACAAATTGTGGTGGAGAGCAGAGGAAATTGGAAGCGAGTTTGTGAAGATAGACAGTATTGAGTTGGGGGGAAGAAAAGAAGCCTGATTAAATGGATCTGTCTCCTCGTGGAACAGTGATGAGCTCTAATAATTCAGCAATCAGAATGAGACAGAGGCCGAGTAATGAGATATAGGAGATATGGAGATATGAGGACAGACAGGAAATGCAAGCAGGGAACACAGGAAGCAGACAGATAGAGGGGAGTAGAGATGGAGGCAGGGTAGAGAAGCTCCATTCAAACACTGGAGATAGATAAATGCATTCATTTATTATCTTGACATTGCGATCATACGAAATAAAAACTGTTACCATGCAAACAGATTGAGATTGTGATTTATCTTGGTCCATCAGCTGTTTTGTTCTACAGTCGTGTGCATTCTCAAGTCCTCCTCACCCAGAAAATGAACAAATAAAATGACCTATGTTCCTGTAAAATATGATTTACTTCCTCTCCATCCATCAGGTATTGCTCTATTCCGTCTGAGGTGAGATGAAAGATCTCGCCGACCTGCAGACACTTTTCCCAACCGCCACGCCTAAACGACTCCCAGTGACTGAGCATGAATAAACAATGAGGAGAGCCTGACTAATGAAAGAGAAACACACTGAGTCGCGACACCAGGGAATATGAGACAACAGCACAGCTTAAACATACTAATCATCAGTGCCAACTCCCCAGTCAGGCCTGAAGCTGTTAGCTGCCCCAGGATTTAGGAGGCCCCTACTCTGTGAGGTAGACCCAAGAGGAGAGCGCCTCGGGGGGGAAAGAGAGTGCAGTGAACACCCTCTTATATGCAGGCTGGAACAGCCACACGCCATAACTACCTTCTTTTTTTGCCCCACTATAAAATGCCTGTTCTGGGTGAGTTGTTGGCAGGTGCGTGATGTACTGTAGAAATAGTGGGTGATTAAGGCTGTGATTGGTAGCCGTGCCGAGGCTGTGTGTGCTGTACAAAGGTGTGGGGAGGGGAGAGATTTTGAAGCTGATATGAAGTTGGATCCTCATGTACCACTGAGGACCCTGAGGTGATTCAAAAACATCTCGCAGTCTAAGGGCTGTCTGGTAGTGGGACAAGTTACTACTCATGACCACAAACCATTGCAATACCTTAGAATAATACTAATTAGGACGTTTGTATACACACATAACATGTAATATTAATTGGGAGTCAGGTGGCTGAGTGGTTAAGGCGTTGGACTAGTGATTTGAAAGTTGTGAGTTTGATTCCCGGCTATGGCAACATGATGTTGTGTCCTTGGGCAAGGCACTTCACTCTACTTTCCTCAGAGGGGAATGTCCCTGTAGTTGTTATAAAGTCTTTTGACACTTGCAATACTGAAATGTTTCTAAGAATTTCTTTGAAAATGATAAATTTGTGCTATTGAAAGGAGGTATCTGTCAAAGAGACTAATCACACCAACTGGATTTTGTCTGACAGATTTTCTCAGCACTATAGTAGATGAGATTATTTGATGTCTAGATAGACTGGGCATGTTCAAAAGCAATTCCTGACTGAGCCAAATGCTTACATTGCATAAACCCCCCCCAGAAAGTGCAGAGTAACTGACACCGTGGTTTCTGCTCTAAGAGAGGGACTGGACCTGGGCCTGGTTTATCACCAACAGTCATCAGTTTATAAACTCAAGGATCTTCATTCTGTTCTCCCTTTGACAGGTCTCATGACTGAGTGAGTTTTGGAACAAACTATGGAACTCATGTCACTGCCAACATTTTGATTAGTTTAGATTCAACTTTAATGTCACTACCCACGTACAAGTACAGAGTAACAAAATAGCAGGAATTTGAAAATATAACCACAACTAACAGAACCTCAGGTACGAATTCTGTAAATGCCTCAGAAAACTGAAGAGAGGGTCGAATTCAGGTACGAATTCTACAAACGCCTCAGAAAACTCATGAAAGGACTTTAAAGGAACCAGGTGTGGCCTTGCTCATAAAACAAGCCCTACTGGCAAAACAAGTAGTACGTTTTATAGATTTGCAGAGATGGGCTTGTCGACCAGTTACTAATAGAACTTCATAAAGCCCCTGGGCCAGCTGTAAAAACAGATCCCTGTCAATCAGGCTTTTGTATTCCTCTGCTGTTAACTGTCACATGGGGAAAGTGAGGTTTTAAAGCCTGAAGTGATGGTCAGTGTCATCATGGCTGCACCATTAAGTCTGGACTTCAGAAGATAGGACAGGGAGAAGTGGGCAGAGTGGAAATGAACTGAATATCTCATAGACATCCCTGTGTGTCTCCATCAGCTCCTCTCCACCTGTCTCACAGCTCGGTGTGTCTCCATCAGCTCCTCTCCACCTGTCTCACAGCTCGGTGTGTCTCCATCAGCTCCTCTCCACCTGTCTCACAGCTCGGTGTGTCTCCATCAGCTCCTCTCCACCTGTCTCACAGCTCGGTGTGTCTCCATCAGCTCCTCTCCACCTGTCTCACAGCTCGGTGTGTCTCCATCAGCTCCTCTCCACCTGTCTCACAGCTCGGTGTGTCTCCATCAGCTCCTCTCCACCTGTCTCACAGCTCGGTGTGTCTCCATCAGCTCCTCTCCACCTGTCTCACAGCTCGGTGTGTCTCCATCAGCTCCTCTCCACCTGTCTCACAGCTCGGTGTGTCTCCATCAGCTCCTCTCCACCTGTCTCACAGCTCGGTGTGTCTCCATCAGCTCCTCTCCACCTGTCTCACAGCTCGGTGTGTCTCCATCAGCTCCTCTCCACCTGTCTCACAGCTCGGTGTGTCTCCATCAGCTCCTCTCCACCTGTCTCACAGCTCGGTGTGTCTCCATCAGCTCCTCTCCACCTGTCTCACAGCTCGGTGTGTCTCCATCAGCTCCTCTCCACCTGTCTCACAGCTCGGTGTGTCTCCATCAGCTCCTCTCCACCTGTCTCACAGCTCGGTGTGTCTCCATCAGCTCCTCTCCACCTGTCTCACAGCTCGGTGTGTCTCCATCAGCTCCTCTCCACCTGTCTCACAGCTCGGTGTGTCTCCATCAGCTCCTCTCCACCTGTCTCACAGCTCGGTGTGTCTCCATCAGCTCCTCTCCACCTGTCTCACAGCTCGGTGTGTCTCCATCAGCTCCTCTCCACCTGTCTCACAGCTCGGTGTGTCTCCATCAGCTCCTCTCCACCTGTCTCACAGCAAATACAGGAACATTCCCCCCTGAGGAAAGTAGGGTGAAGTGCCTTGCCCAAGGACACAACGTCATGTTAGCACAGCCAGGGTTCGACCCACGTACCTTCTGATTACTAACCTGACACCCTCACCACTCAAACTAAAATCCCATTAATGTACATTTAATGTACACATTCAGTCCCTTCCTGTTTTATAGCCATTAAAAGGAGAAGTCGCAGTCATTCTAGAGCCATGATGAGGAATGTCTCGTCGGAGTGCCAGGCTGTATGTCTGAGTTCCCCCAAGGGAACAGTTTGTAACAAACACCCCAAGTTCAGTTTGTGCTCCATACAATACTCTGTGTTCTGACTCCAAGTTCTGGTTAATGTGCCCTCTATTACGCTTAGCAGAGGATTCCTCCCCCAAACATAGAGAGAGAGAGAGATAGGAGAGGAGAGGAGAGGAGGATAAGTGTGATTTCTTTTTTTTTTAAGAAGGGAAATGGAAGAAGAAGCTGTAATGTACAATGGGAGGATGAAGAGAGAGATGGAAATAGGGAAAGAGAGAACTAGAGCAAGTTTGAGCGAGACTAAGAGATCAGAGAAGAAGGTACAAAGAAAACACCTTGTAAATGTCCGTACCTGTTATCTTAAGACTTGTGTTGTGGGAGTGTGTGTGTGCGTGTGTGAGTGTTTGTGAGTATGCTTGTGTGTTTGTGTCGCCCTTGTGCTAACTCTAGTCGTGCTTGACTGTGCCTGTGTGCGAATGTGAGCGCTTCTAATGAAATGGGTACGTTGAAATTAGGCCCCTCAGCTCATCATCTGCCCTAATTACAGCCAATTAGCTTGTCTGTGGGGCTGCACCACCCACAGGCCTCCCACCTCTCTACTGCTCTTTCACAACCCAGAACAATTACCAGAACGCTGACAAGCCTCTCTATATATCTCTTCCCCTTTCTTCTGCAGTGACAACATTTTGCTTCATGCGTGTGTGCGAGCGTTCGCCATTGTGCGTACACGTGTGTAGTATGCGTGTGTATACCGTGTGCGGTGAGCTGCCTTGTGAATGCACTGGAAGATGAGTCTGCTGTGTGCTTTTAGTATGGAGACCACATGAATAATTCAAAGCTCCCCAAGTGGACATCATGTTAGGTTTTGCTCACACTTTGGAAGGAGCGTTGGCACGTCGATCACTGTAGCCACAGCCTTCCCTCCATGTGTCAGGCACAGAGTATGTGGAACGACCTTCACCCAAGGTCCCTCCTCCCTATATCCTCTCTCTCCCTCTCTCTCTCTCTCTGTCTCTGTCTTTATTTCTAATAATATCATCCCTTAATCCCTCCCTCCTCTCTCTTCTCATCTCTGCTCCACTTCTGTCTGTCCCCATCCCACCCTTCCTCGCTCCACCCTTCGCTCTCTTCTCTCTTTTTTGCAGACGCTCGCTCCTCTTCTCGACGATGCTCGGTATCTCTCACTGGGCAGCATACTTACTGTCCACACCCATAAAGGCTCCACTAAATTAATCTCTAAGCATCCGAGCCTAAACATGTTTTGCTGTTCCTATGACATCAATAACACGGTCTCACTCTTGTCAACAAAGGATTTGCCTCAAAAGTATACAAGACAGGTTCATGTGTTCAAATGAGACTCGTTGATATGTAATAGCCGCAGACACACAAAATATTATACCATATCTCTCATCTCTTTCATATTTCATCACATTCTGAAACAACCATATTTTTGATGAATGTTCTCTGAATCATGATGAATAAGATGAAGGTATATCCCCAGTCTGTGTTTGGTCGTTGACAGTCATAACTTACGTGTTCCCCGGCAACAAACTAGGTAACTAAGGCTTCATGAAGAGACGACAACAGTGAGTTGCTATAGCAACAACAGTTAAACAAGCAGTGAGGATGAGTCTGCCTGGGGGTGCTGGGTGGTCAGGGTGACTGGAAGGGGCGGATCCTCTGGAAGAGAAGCGTGCATCTACACATTCTGATGTCAAATGTCAGAAACCGATTTTAAAGTAGGTGTATTTAGAAGGTCAATTGAACAGTAATCCAGTATTAAAAGTAAACATTCCTAATCAGTGGATGACATGATTTGATGAGTGCAGTGAGCAGGTCAGTCACGATGTTGAATTACTAGACGATGAAGACAGATAACGACGTATTGCCCCCCCCCCCCCCCCCCCCCCAATAAAAGATGCTCATTAGGGCCTCTGAAATCCCCAAGAGACCAGAAAGAAACTCATCTTTGAAGAGAGCGTAGCCGTGAAAGAAAATCAGGCTTCAACACGTCCGCCCACATTCCCTGCCTACATCCCCCACCCTCCCCTTACGGAGGAGGAGGAGAGGAGCGCAGCCACGACACAACAGGTGGGCTGCTTCCCACACAAACCCACTGAGATTACAGTGAATTACTCCAATGTGGAAAGACCCTCTGCAGCAGCTTTCCGCTCTCTCTCTCTTTCTTTGTCTCTCTTTCTCTATCAATCCCTCTGTGTCTCTCCCTCTCTGTCTCTCTCTCTGTCTCTCTCTCTGTCTCTCTCTGTGTGTCTCTCTCTCTGTCTCTCTCTCTGTGTCCCTCTCTCTGTCTCTCCCTCTGTCTCTCCCTCTGTCTCTCTCTCTCTGTCTCTCTCTCTGTCTCTCTCTGTGTGCCTCTCTCTCTGTCTCTCTCTCTC
>CM059327.1:13663886-13712805 GCA_030340685.1 Protosalanx chinensis
CGCTCAGCCACCTGACTCATAACTCACACAGCATCTTCCAGTAGAACCAACAATAGAAAACAGTGAATGTTGAAGAGTTGGATAAACATCTGTCCTGCTCGTTTTCTAGGACGTTCTGTGTCAGTTTTGGAGGATGTACCTACAGAGAACCAGACAAGCCTACAACACAAACCTTGTCAGTACTTCCAAATTGAAAGTGGTAAGTAAAGGACAAGTCTGATGTCTGGTCATGAGCAAAATACGTTTCTGGCAGCAGGAATGACCAAACAAGCAGTGGGACTAGTTAGTGGGAAACAGTGGCAAATAGAACAAATACATCTAAGATAAAGTATATATTATATTAAAAAATATTTTAATATACTATAGAAATAAATAGCACTATGAACTTTGGAAAACCTCTAGGATCCAGATTAGTCTTGTGATCCCCTCTGGTCTGCTCCTACCAGCCCACCCAGGACTCTGAGTCAGACAGTGGTCCAGAATCCACCTACATGTCAGCCAGTGAGACAGAGGAGGGAGGCGGGGCAAGCGAGGCAGGCTGGACCAGCGAGGCAGGCTCCATATCGGGTACTGTTTGTTTGTTTGTCCAGCACTGTGTGTGTGTGTGTGTGTGTGTTCATCATCCCCTTACGTGTGTGTTTTGTCCTGTGATCCTCTTAGAGAACTTGAACGCTGCTCACTCAGGCTCCCTGGACGCTAAGTTCTTCATCACTCCAGGGCAGCGCAGGAGTCAGAAGATCATGAGCATGTCCAAGACGCTGGCACTGTGCTACCTGGCTCTGCTGTGGAGCAGGGAGGCTCTGACTCTGGCAGATCTGCTCAGGTCACAACCACACAACCAGCATGGCTCACTACAACCAGCATGGCTCACTACAACCAGCACTGCTCACTACAACCAGCACTGATCACTACAACCAGCACTGATCACTACAACCAGCACTGATCACTACAACCAGCACTGATCACTACAACCAGCACTGATCACTACAACCAGCACTGATCACTACAACAGCACTGATCACTACAACCAGCACTGATCACTACAACCAGCACTGATCACTACAACCAGCACTGCTCACTACAACCAGCACTGCTCACTACAACCAGCATGGCTCACTACAACCAGCACTGATCACTACAACCAGCACTGCTCACTACAACCAGCACTGATCACTACAACCAGCACTGATCACTACAACCAGCACTGATCACTACAACCAGCACTGATCACTACAACCAGCACTGATCACTACAACCAGCACTGCTCACTACAACCAGCACTGCTCACTACAACCAGCACGGCTCACTACAACCAGCACTGATCACTACAACCAGCACTGCTCACTACAACCAGCACTGCTCACTACAACCAGCACGGCTCACTACAACCAGCACTGATCACTACAACCAGCACTGATCACTACAACCAGCACTGATCACTACAACCAGCACTGCTCACTACAACCAGTACTGATCACTACAACCAGCACTGATCACTACAACCAGCACTGCTCACTACAACCAGCACTGATCACTACAACCAGCATGGCTCACTACAACCAGCACTGCTCACTACAACCAGCACTGCTCACTACAACCAGCACTGATCACTACAACCAGCACTGATCACTACAACCAGCACGGCTCACTACAACCAGCACTGCTCACTACAACCATCACTGATCACTACAACCATCACTGATCACTACAACCAGCACTGATCACTACAACCAGCACTGCTCACTACAACCAGCACTGCTCACTACAACCAGCACTGATCACTACAACCAGCACTGATCACTACAACCAGCACTGCTCACTACAACCAGCACTGATCACTACAACCAGCACTGATCACTACAACCAGCACTGCTCACTACAACCAGCACTGATCACTACAACCAGCACTGATCACTACAACCAGCACTGATCACTACAACCAGCACTGATCACTACAACCAGCATGGCTCACTACAACCAGCACTGCTCACTACAACCAGCACTGCTCACTACAACCAGCACTGATCACTACAACCAGCACTGATCACTACAACCAGCACTGCTCACTACAACAATTAATATCTGCATTCATTCACATTTAGTAATTTAGTCAGACGCTCTTATCCAGAGCGACTTACAGCAAGTACAGGAACATCCCCCCCCCCCCCCCCACCCCCGAGGGAAGTAGGGTGAAGTACCTTGCCCAAGGACACGTCAAATTATTTCACGCCCGGGAATTGAACCAGCAACATTCTGATAACCAGCCCTGATTCCCTAACTGCTCAGCTACCTGACTCCCCCCTCATTCATACTTACCATCATAATCAGAACATCCCAAGAATAGTGTGTAGATCACCATACTTCATAGCAGATTTCAAACCTGAACACCAAATACCATTCCACAACCTCTTTCCCAACGTGTGTTCAGGTTGGTGAACGAGGGCTTCATCCCATACGTGAACGCTCATGAGGTCTTACCTGAGGAGATGAGGCTGTACGGCCATGACGCTCTCATCTTCAGAGTGCAGGTGAGCTGCCGTCTCTGTACCTCACCTGGAGCGTCGTTGATCTGAGCACGAGCGTTTGATCCCATGCTCTTACCGAAACTGACGTCGGCACAGGGCCAACTAAAACCACAACATGTTGCCACACGCACTTCAATCAAAAGTGTACCAACACACTGTAACACACATTATCATTGGAGATGGCTGACGGGAGTGTGTGTGTGTGTGTGTGTGTTCTGAAGTCCATCCCTTCTCACAGGATCTTGCATAGGGAGGCCTGGAGTCTGGCTGTGTTTCTGGACCTGCCCTTGTTCCCCTCCATCACCCAGGACTGCCTGCTTCACCCCTCCCTCCTCACCATCCGCTACCTCGCTGAAGTCAACCTGCCAGGTCTGTCCACTGAACCCCCTCACTCCATCCTGGGGGTGGGGTTACCTCTGGCTGTGATGCTGAATAATGGCGGCGTTGCATTAAAGTTCAATTGGAGGGGGGGGGTTGGATTCTGCGTGGTCTCTGGCTTCCAAACCCACAAATCAAGATTTGGCGTTAATGAAGTAACTTGATTGGTTTAACCCAGGGTTTCTGTTATTGGGGTTAAACCTGAAGTTTACCTCGTTAACGTTAAATCCTGATTGGAAGTACAGGACCCTGGCGTTCCATTCTCAACACGTTCCGGCTCATTCTGAGATTGTGCTCTGATTGGGTCACATTCCTCTACAAGGTTGTTGTTGTTTCTGGTCCTCAGATGAGCTACATGACTTCGTGCTCCGGGTCATCAAACAGGCTGGGATGGAGGACGAGGTCCTGCACACCTTCAAACCCAATAATTCCAGGTGTGTTCTCCCTCTGTACGAAGTGCAGGCCGCAGCCATCATCCTCGTCACCATGAAACTTCTCTTCGGATTGGACGACAGCCAAGAATGGTAGGTCAGATGTGTCGTCTATAGTAAAGGGAAAGCCGTCCTGCAGGTCATGTGACTGTTTAACTGACACTTGTCATATGACCTGCATCTGAATCTCTTAGGGATCTAGCAGAAACTGCTGCTGAAATGAATAAAGAGACTCCAGGTAAATATTTGGTGTTATTTTGTTTCTTGATTAGTTCTGCACGGAGACACCAAATGCACATTTGAACAACCAGACACTCTCATCAGATGATTTCACTAATGAGTTTCTCTCTATTGAAGTGAAATCCTTGCACCCTCAATGGCCACGAATTTGACACCAATTGCTCTAGATTATTGACAAAAAGCTTTTGACATTTTCAAAATGTTGTGGTGGAATGTTGCACGCACTGTTTGACTGCATTCCTCAGCTCTGACTGTTCCATCTCCCTGAGGAATGATTTAGAACAGGGGTTTCCCACCCTGGTCCCCAGGGGCCACTGTTCTGCATGTTTAGATGTTTCCCTGCTCTAACACACCTGATTCAAATGAATGTGTCATTATCTAGCTGTGAAGAATCCTGGTAATGAACATGTGTTAGAATCAGGTGTGTGGGAAGGAGGGAAACATCTAAAACATACAGGACAGCTTTAGGCAAACATTTGAAGGAACATTTTAAGTCATGTTTGTTCTCAATAACTATTATAATAAATTATAATATTATTTTGGATCAGAAGTGCATAGATTTTCACTGAGCAGAAACGTAGAAAAGCAAATCTCAAGTGTTCACAAATCTATCAAGTGTTAATGGAGTGATTTTCTTCCCTTTAAAATGGTCTGACAGGGAAGAACTGCTTCAACATAAGGAAATGGTACAAGATGGTGGAATCTGCTCTGACCAGAGCTAGACAGAGACGAGAGGAGCATGTTGCTAGGTAGCAAAAAGAGAAAGAAATCGACATCAACCTTTATTTGATATACTACACCTTGCAACGCAATCTTCGAACTCGAGCTTATGTTTCCTTCTTCTATGGTTTCTCCTCAGAAAACAATGGAAGTCGCACAAAGTTCTGTATTCATGGAAAAAACAAAAGCCTCACTTTTTCAAGAGAAGACGTTTGTGACTCTTCTAATCCCTTCAACAACCTGTCACATGACTTCAGACACACACACACACACACACACACCACTATTTACACTGGAAACATCCCTGATCAGAGCTGCAGTAACCAGGCTCCACTGTCTCAGGGACACCCTCCCTCCTCCCCTCTCTCTCTCTCCCTCCCCTCTCTCTCTCTCTCTCTCTCTCCCTCCTTCTCTCCCTCCCTCCCTCCTCTCCCTCCCTCTCTCCCTCCCTCTCTCTCTCCCTCTCTCCCTCCCCCACCTCCCTCCTTCTCTCCTCCTCCCCTCCCCCTCCCTCCCTCCCTCCCTCCCTCCCTTTCTATTCCTCACTAACTCTCTAACAGTCTCCATGTCCCATAACTCGTCTGACCACATGTCACCATGTGTGTACTAGGTGTTGCTGAACAGCTCCGGGTGTCCTTCCAGAAGCTGTCAGGTGCATCCCCCAGCCCCCCACCCTCCTCTCCCTCCAGCTTCTGCTTCCGCTGGGGGGAGGAGGGAGAGGAGGGGGAGGCTGTGGACGGGCCCAGCTTGCACCAGCAGAACCTGGACAGCGTGGTACAGAGTCCACATGGAGACATCCAGCCTTCCAACCCCACATACTGGCACCCCTTGTTGGGAGCGTGTAGGAGCAGGTAAGACCCCCCCCCCCCCCTCCAACCACATGATACCAGAGGGGTTAAGGAAGGATAAGGGGCGGAGTCATGTAGCTGAACAGTCAGGCTAGTAATCAGAAAGTATCCAGTTCAAACCCCAGCTGTGCCAACTTTGCTGTAAATTGCTCTGGAAAATAATAATATTACTTACTAGAGTCTGCTAAATGACTCAAATGTAAATGTGAGCAAAAGATGTGATCATGTGGCAGGAGTGCGATTATTACAGTAACGTTTCTCTGTTTCACCACAGAAGCTGCAGGAGCCACTATGACAAGCTGGAAGACACTCTGTCTCAAATGTTTATTTGGTCCCTGAAACTGTTCTCTTTCCTCCTGAATGTACAACCAAGCTGTGTGTATGAGGAAGTTCTGAAGGTGGAGAGACGCTTCCTCCCTTGGAAAAAAACTCCCAAACTAAAGTAGAAGCAACGCCCAGAGAAGAGCTTAACAAACGCCATGGAAACCAACCTGAAAGACAGGTTCTGCAGAGGGAAGACTTCTTGACCTAATTACTGTGGAGTTCAGATCTAGTGATGGGCATGGTTCTTTTACCCCCAGTGTGTTTGGTTGTTGTATATATTTTGTCCGTTTTGTAAAATTGGTCTTCGAATGAATAAAAAAAACATTTTCTTTTTTTTAATGTTGGAAATGTTCCCTTTGTCTAGTGAAAACTTTCAGTGTGCTTGTAGAAATGGTCACATAAAGCCTTTCAGGTTGGCATGGATTGGACTTTCATGATAAACTGAGATGGTTGGCTATGATTTGGGGTACTTAGTCCCTCATTTGCATGATAGACTTGAGACTTTAGAACAGAAGTAACTTTAAAGGAGAGACATGAAAGAGCTCGGAGTTTCGAAGAAACATTAACTGAGTATCTGATGAGGCACAGGTGATCTGTCTGTTAGCCCCGCCCCCCAGACATGACGTCACACACACACGGGATCAGGTGGGATCCCAGGTAGAGCTCGGGTGAAGAAAGGTGACTAAACTCGTTCTGTGTTACACTTCTGACATAAGTAGTCCAGGATCTCGCCAGTTTTCATAGTGGACGGATCGGATTTACCGTTCCAACTCGAAAGTCCAGTCTGACAGATCAAGATGTCTCAGCAGTCTGCCAGGTGAGTAAAGCAGAGTCCAGTTCAACACAGGTGGATATAAACTACCTGTTAGTAAAACAGTATTAGGGGCTGATAGGAAGGTGTTGCTTCCGCGCTGCTTTTTCAACATTGTTTTTTTTCTGTTTTTCTGTACTGTTTTACATATGGCTCTTTGCCAAGCCTAGACCCAGTCTATATATATATGTTTATTTTTTATATACGTGTTTACAATGATCATAATTAAATATAACTTTTGTCTAGTTATTAGTCTTTCTGGATATACGTTGAACAGTCACGTTTTTAAATACAATAAATGTGTTTCAATAAGGACCAACTAATTGAGTCAGAATGGAGAGTTTTTCCCGAGTCAGCTGTGTGGAGGCAGTGTGAGCCCAGAGTCAGACCTGTCTCACTGGATGTGTGGAGGCAGTGTGTGAGCCCAGAGTCAGACCTGTCTCACTGGATGTGTGGAGGCAGTGTGTGAGCCCAGAGTCAGAACTGTCTCACTGGATGTGTGGAGGCAGTGTGTGAGCCCAGAGTCAGAACTGTCTCACTGGATGTGTGGAGGCAGTGTGTGAGCCCAGAGTCAGACCTGTCTCACTGGATGTGTGGAGGCAGTGTGTGAGCCCAGAGTCAGACCTGTCTCACTGGCTGTGTGGAGGCAGTGTGTGAGCCCTGAGTCAGACCTGTCTCACTGGCTGTGTGGAGGCAGTGTGTGAGCCCAGAGTCAGACCTGTCTCACTGGATGTGTGGAGGCAGTGTGTGAGCCCAGAGTCAGACCTGTCTCACTGGATGTGTGGAGGCAGTGTGTGAGCCCAGAGTCCAGACCTGTCTCACTGGCTGTGTGGAGGCAGTGTGTGAGCCCAGAGTCAGACCTGTCTCACTGGATGTGTGGAGGCAGTGTGTGAGCCCAGAGTCAGACCTGTCTCACTGGATGTGTGGAGGCAGTGTGTGAGCCCAGAGTCAGACCTGTCTCACTGGATGTGTGGAGGCAGTGTGTGAGCCCAGAGTCAGACCTGTCTCACTGGATGTGTGGAGGCAGTGTGTGAGCCCAGAGTCAGACCTGTCTCACTGGATGTGTGGAGGCAGTTTGTGAGCCCAGAGTCAGACCTGTCTCACTGGATGTGTGGAGGCAGTGTGTGAGCCCAGAGTCAGACCTGTCTCACTGGATCAGCAGGATTTGGCTTCTCACTGCTCACATGTTTACCCGACATGTTTCCTCTTTCGCTCAACACACAAACTCCAATTACTGTGGCAGTTTACAGACAGACTTCACCCAGCCTGCCTCAGGGGGAATGTCCCTGGACTTGCTGTTAGCTGCTCTGGATGAGACTCAATGTAAATGTTTTGGTGGTTGACTCAGCAGTGCCTCATTGTCTGTGCAGAAAGAGAGCTGACTTGGGCCTGCAGAGTGACCCGTCGTATGAAAGCTCACCTCAGGGCTTCATCGAGGAGGACCATGCCTGGAGAACCTTCCTGGAGAACCCTTTGACCGCTGCCTCTAAGGCCATGATGAGTGTGAACGGGGACGAGGACAGTGTCAATGCTCTGGGGGTCCTCTATGATTACTACAAGGTACCTTGACCCCCCCCCCCCCCCCCTCCTCTCTCTCTCTCTCTCTCTCATGGAGGGTCCAGGACTCTTACCTACTTTCCTCCTTCCTTCAATGCTGGATACTCAAAGGGTAAATGTCAAATTTTCTGGGATGTCATGGTTGTTTTAGCAGTAAGAGATACAGACATTGCTTTTTATTTTGTAACAGGTGCCTAAGGACAAGAGGATGTCTGGACATCCTAAAGTAGAAGTGCCCTTAGGAGATTCTGATCCTGACAAAACGTAAGCCTTTCCTTTCACATGCCAGAGAAAAAGATAGATATTACTGTGAGACAGTACGTGGCATCAAATAAATATATAATATTGATAAAATATATTTTGTTACTCTCACTGCATTGTACAAGAGCCAAATTAATGCTTTTGTTATTCAGACCTAAGTCAAGACTTTTAGAAAACAAACGTTTTTTTTTCTCCTTTTTCCAGAAACTTCTCCCTGCCCGTGCAGGAGTCTCCTCTGGCTATGACCACTCTGAGGACGGTCCCTCTGAGCACAGTGGGTCCAGGGCGTCTCCAGCGTCCGCAGGAAGAAGCCTCTGTTCCCAGAGACAGAAGACACCATGAGCTCCATCATCTGCTACTCAGGGAGCCCAGAGAGCAGCAGTCTGCAGCAGGCCTACCCCTCCCTCAGCCTCCACCAGAGCCACGGCTCCTACAGCCACAACCTCAGCCACCACCAGTACAGCAGCAGGAACCAGGACTCTGACCCTCCCTACGCTGACTCCTACAAGGCCAGTAGGAATGAGGTAGGTCTCTCCTCCAGTCCCTATGAGACGGAACCACAACAAACCTTTCAAAAGGTCCTAATTGCACATTAAAGTTATTGCACTACTTAGTCCTGAATGCAGCTCATTCTTCCAGGTGTATCCTCAGTCTGAGGATCTGCAGCTGAGGGTGACCCCTATGGGCTCTGAGCAGTACTACAACACAGCCTCCAGGTGACAGACACACATCCAGACACTCTGACTGTTACATTCAGCGGACGCTCTTATCCAGAGCCACTTCCATCAAGTACAGGGACATTCCCCCTGAGGCAAGCAGGGTGAAGTGCCTTGCCCAAAGGACACAACGTCATGTTGGCACGGCCAGGATTCAAACCGGGAACCTGATTACCAGCCCGATTCCTTTACCGCTCAGCCACCTGACTCTCTGTTACATCCCTGTTGACCCAACCAGTAGCAAAAAAAATACAGCTTCTGATACGTTCTTCCCTCCCTCCCTCCCTCCCTCCCTCCCTCCCTCCTTCTCTCCCTCCCTCCCTCCTCCTTCTCTCCCTCCCTCCCTCCTTCTCTCCCTCCCTCCCTCCCTCCCTTTCTCAGTCAACATTTTGAGTACATGCTGGAAGCCCCTCAGTCTCTCCGGCCTAAGCATGGTTCTACTCAGATGAGCTACCTGAACAAGGGCCAGTTCTATCCCATCACCCTCAGGATCTGTCTGGTGGGAAGATGCCTCCTCATCACAGCACCAGAGCACGAGTACGAGACCGCTCATCATATGGAAAACTATCCTTTACTGACAGGAAAACATTACTGTCATTGACAGGAAAACATTACCTTTTAATTTATTTTGAACATTTAAAAAGAAATAGTGACAATAAATAAATAGTGAAAAATGCTTGAGGTGCCCTGAATTCAGGTGTGTCTTAGCGCTGGTTGTCAGAGCGTTTGCTTCATTGGTTTTCAGAGCGTTGTGATGCTGGTATTTGGAGATGATAAATTCACAGAAGACCAACTGAAGCACTGGAGGTACTGGCACAGCAGACAGCACACTGCCAAGCAGCGCTGCATCGATATTGGTAAGAACATGCACACACACACACACACACACACATGCACCATACACACACACTGACTGGCACAGCAGACAGCATACTGCCAAGCAGCGCTGCATCGATATTGGTAAGAACACACGCACACACACACACATACACACACCATACACACACACACACACACACACATACATACACACACACACACACACACATACACACACACACACACACACACATGCACCATACACACACACACTGACTGATAAACAGATTTATTTACGTCGCTTCTCTCTGGCAGAATGTTATTAATCACGTATGTGCATGTTTTAACCAGCGGACTACAAAGAGAGCTTCCATACAATCTCCAACATTGACGAGATTGCCTTCAATGCCATTTCCTTCACTTGGGACACTAAGGGAGAAGGACGGGTGAGATTGGATCATCCTGCTGTGTGCTTGGTTCCACCAGTGGGTTGTCAAACAAAGAGCAGCAGTTGCATGAATTGCCCACAAGAGGGCGACTAACACAATGAAAACCATGTAATGCACAGAAATGACTTGGGAACATCTAACAACATATCCTTGATGAAAACCATGTAATGCACAGAAATGACTTGGGAACATCTAACAACATATCCTTGACACTCTATAAACATGTTTCTTTTGTATTTAGTGTCCTCAAAACATAACATACTTCACATACATTAAATACATTCAAAACAGTTTAATCTTTTTTTTTTCTTTTTTTTTTGTTACCCACAGATCTTTGTGTCAGTGAACTGCCTTAGTACAGACTTCTCCCCTCAGAAAGGGGTCCGAGGTTTGGCCCTTAACCTCCAGATCGACACGTACATCTGCGGGAGCCACAGAGACAAGCTGGTGCACCGAGGATTCAGCCAGATCAAGGTGTTCTGTGACAAAGGAGCCGAACGCAAGATCAGGGACGAGGACAGGAAGCAGAATCGGAGGAAAACCAAGCCTGTTGACTCAACTGGAACATGTAAGAAAGAAACCTGATTCAGCAGAAATCCATCAGTTTAAATGCCAATATCACAACCGTTTTTAATTCTGTAACGTCAACATTGAATTAGATGTTATTTGTTCCATATTCAGAAAATTTAAAAAAAGAAGGAAAACTTGAAATGAAAAGCGTCTGTCTGAAAATAACTCCCTATATAGAAATGAAAAAACTTGTGTAGGAACTGAATACCATCTGTAAAGTCCATCTGAAGACTGCATTGATGTCAAATGCAAACCCCTGCAGTGTAACCCCACAGTAACCACCCATACAGGCAGCTGTCCCAGACTGCACCCAAATGACAGCCCTCCCTTCCTCTCTCTCCCCCCTGCAGCCCTGCATGGGAAACCCCCACAGGACTTCACCATGTTCAAACCCATCAGCAACCTGGACACAGAGCCGGTCCTCTTCATCCCGGAGGCTCAGTTTGCTAGCAGCCAGCGTCATGTAAGCCTCAGACAGTCATTTAGCAGAGGTTCTTATCCAGAGAGACTTCCAGGAACACTACGGCTTTTGGTTCTGTTCACTGTCTTGTGTTTACATTGTACGCAGACATAGACACAAACACAAACTCACAAAACCCATATAATGGGCCTGGTGATGATACCTGGGTCATGAGTGTCTGGTAATCCAAAATTAGAATCGTAATTTTCATGGACGTACCTCTGACTGACGTCTTCTTCTCTCCTCTCGTCTCTCGATCTCTCACACTGTCACCTCACAGACAGGCCTATCAGAAGACCCAGAAGAAAGGTGTGTGTGTGCATGTCTGTGTGTGTGTGTGCATGTCTGTGTGTGTGTGCATGTCTGTGTGTGTGTGTGTGTGCATGTCTGTGTGTATGTCTGTGTGTGTGTGCATCGCTCCCTTTTTTTCCAGACAACATCAAGGACTAAATCAAAGCGATAATGAAAGGACAATCCTAATAATGTACTTACTCAGACACCAGCTGTTAATATTGTTTGTGTTGTTTTAGCCTGGGTCAGAAGAGACCACTTTACAACCCAGCAGAGGACTCAGACTATCAGCACAACAAAAGACCCCGTAGAGAAGAACCAGGAAAAGGTAAAGTGAAAAGAAGAGAACTTAATGAAGAGATAAGATGATCCTTTATTTGTCCCGCAGTGGGGAAATTGCAGGGAGATTTAGGGGGCAGGGCAGAGCAATAAGACGAGGGAGAAAGAAGAATAGCGACAGACAGACAGACGGAGAGAGAGAGACAGAGAGAGAGACAGACGGAGAGCAAGACAGA
Source organism: Protosalanx chinensis (assembly GCA_030340685.1). Taxonomy (NCBI): domain Eukaryota; kingdom Metazoa; phylum Chordata; class Actinopteri; order Osmeriformes; family Salangidae; genus Protosalanx; species Protosalanx chinensis. The sequence goes on from CM059327.1 coordinate 13,675,802, forward strand.
GAGAGAGACAGACGGACAGAGCGCAAGACAGAGAGAGAGAGCGAGACAGACAGACAGAAAGAGATAGAGAGAGAGAGATAGAGAGAGAGAGATAGAGAGAGACAGACACTGAGGTTTCTGACTAGCAGTGCTGTGCCTGCAGCTGTGGTTGCTTCTCTCAGGCTCCACCAACACCAGCTGACTGGGTACATGTCAACAGAGACCACATGTTCAGCAGAGCTCTGCCCACTTCATACACACCCACACTGACACACCCACACTGACACACCCACACTGACACACCCACACTGACACACCCACACTGACACACCCACACTGACACACCCACACTGGCACACCCACACTGGCACACCCACACTGACACACCCACACTGACACACCCACACTGACACACCCACACTGACACACCCACACTGGCACACCCACACTGGCACACCCACACTGACACACCCACACTGGCACACCCACACTGACACACCCACACTGACACACCCACACTGGCACACCCACACTGACACACCCACACTGGCACACCCACACTGACACACCCACACTGGCACACCCACACTGACACACCCACACTGGCACACCCACACTGGCACACCCACACTGGCACACCCACACTGGCACACCCACACTGACACACCCACACTGTCTGGGCTTTCAGAGGGAACTTGATCGTTCTCGTAGCCTAGTCATGACCCAGGATTGCTTTTCACTAATATGAGTGTTTGAGGGGGGGGGGGGGGGGGGGGGGGGTTGTCAGTGATTTAAACTTGTTGGCTGTTTGCTGTTGCTGTTCTCTCAGGCTCAGTCTATTTTTGGACAGGCTGTTTGTCTAACTCCCTTCGCGCCACGAGCAAAAAGCGAGTACATACACTGATTTGGACTCCATTTTAGAGGATGCAAGTCAGTTGAATTTCTCTCCTATGGGTGAGAGGTGGGAGTCGTCTGCCATGGGCACCTGTGATGTCACTTTAGGACAGTTGGAGCATATCTCACCTCAAATTCAACCAGGGACTTCTGGATTATTTCTGTCAGATCCATAAAAAAACGACTTCTCTAGTGTAACTGTCCCGAATAACAACTCTGTACGTGTTCCTTTATTTGTACTGAGCGCAGCATAATCTATCAGGGCACCCAGCCGAGACTGTGGGTGTTGATGTAGTACTTCATGTGTCATTTCCTCTTTCTCTTCCACCCACACCTCCGTCTCTGCTGTCTGTCTCTCTCTCTCTCTCTCTCTCTCTCTCTCTCTCTCTCTCTCTGTCTGTCTGTCTCTCTCTCTATCTCTCTCTCTCTCTGTCTCTCTCTCTATCTGTCTCTCTGTCTGTCTCTCTCTCTCTCTCTCTCTATCTGTCTCTCTGTCTCTCTCCCTCCCGCTCTCTCTCTCTCTCTCTGCAGTCCTGCTGTACATCCGGAGGGAAGCAGAGGAGGTGTTTGACGCTCTGATGCTGAGGACGCCCACTCTGACTGGACTGCTGGAGGCAGTGAGTTCATTTGAATGCTGTTCAGCCAAACATCCTGGGTGCCACCTTGTGTCACAGGAACAGGAGTCGTTTCCTGTTTGTGCCTGACAGGACGTGACGTCATTCATCACGATGCAAAGCCATCGGTCGTGATAGAGGAGTGGAATGTGGTTGTATTTGTGCGTTTCTTTGCAGTTGTGCGAATTCTAACCAGAGTATCTCCATTGTTTTCACTGTTCCTTCAGGTGACGGAAAAATATGAGCTGCCTCTTGAGAAAATGGGAAAGGTATACAAGAGGTGCAAAAAAGGGTAAGATTTTCATTTAGAACATTCCTGAGCCTCCATTAGGATGGAAGTTTTAGACGTTTCCCTGACTGAAACCTCTTCTGTGTCCCAACCAGGATCCTGGTTCACATGGATGACAACATAATCAAGCATTACTCCAATGAGGACGCCTTCCAGATCCACATTGAGGAGGTGGGGGGGCAGGTTCTGCTTACTCTGACTGAGGTCTAACCTTGGTCTGCTTAGGGTGGATCTAGGCAGCATGGGTCCCGTGGAAGTTGAACTCAAGGGGGTTTTCCCAAGGGGCCCAGAGAACAAGATTAGTCATCTGTTTACTCAACTGTACCAGACCTATTTAAGGACAATAATATTTTCTGGACGGCTGCCTGTCGTATACAGGGCTCTTGGATATGCTACCTCTTGGACCCAAACAAATGGGAATGTTTGACATTTCAGAGTGAAGTGTTCTTCAGCCATGCAACCATTGGCATGTTCACACCAACTATTAGACAGAACTCTTGCGACATTAGTGTTCGTATGAAAGTATTCTGTGATTGAAGACTTCAAACTTGTTAAACATTGTGTATGAATGCAAATACATCTGGTAATATGTGTTGTGTTGTTTATTATGTTTTTCATGCAGGCAATTTTCCGCTTGTTTTAGGTGGAAATGTTTTGGTGTTTAATTTTTCTTGTCTCATTTGGTGTGTGGGTTTGCAAGTTTACCAATCACGTAAACTAAAGGTTAATATATTAATTGATTTGTATTTATATGTGCATAGCATTATAACAGCTACATTTTTCTACTTGTGTACAGAATCTCTGGGATTCTACATAAATACAAGAAATGCCTATCTTGCTGTGAATGTGAATCTTTTTTTTTTCAGAGAAAATGTGGTATGGTAAGGAAGTAAAAGAATACAATTATTTTGGGAATAAACTATTTAAATAATTTCCAGATGCTATGTTGTGCTTGAAGACCCATCTGGCCTGACACATGGGCTGTGTTCAGTAGGTATCCCAAGCCTCACTACTCGAAAACATGACTCATTATCACCTTAAGGTCAACCCTGTCCTGGTTTGGTTGTGTTCAGAAACACAGTTCCAGTCCTCCTGAATGACGAACAGTGAGTCAGTATACAAGGTACAAAATATGATAAGACACAACGAAGCAGCAAAGTAAGTTGCCACTTAAGAAGCTGTACGGCTACTGTAGAGTCAACAGTTTGGTACAAACTTCACAAAGCCTTGTGAAGTTTCTGTCCAGATCCATCTCCCCTAACTGTGTGTGTGTGTGTGTGTGTGTGTGTGTGGTGGAACACCGCTGGAGAAGGATGAAAGGAGTACGAGGGTGTGACAGGCTCACTCCTGAGCATTAACTTGGGGCAGTTTGGCACATTAGAAGTAGAATAAGATGATTTGATATGAACGTTCAACACTTCATATTTGATAACCACTTTTTCTGGACTGCAAACTTCTGTTGAAGAGTCCAACAGAGAGACATCAAGAGTATGGAAAACATGTAACATGTAGGTACTTATTGAAACCCTCCCTTTTTTGGTGTGTGTGTGTGGTGGTGCGGTGGTTGACCTAAATTCAAGAGCCCCACCCACCTCGACACACACCCTTCTGTACAGGCTTGCTGAAGTGCCGACCATTTCCCTGTTTGTGTGAGTTCCTCAGTGAAACCGCTGCTGTTTGTTCAGTGTCCCCATGGAGAGGGGGGGGGGGGGGGGGGGGGGGGGGGGGGGAGGACGGAGGGATTGAGGGGGGTCTACATCTGTTACCCAGAGATCCCAGCGGCCTTATTTACTCCCACCCAGGTCAGCAGCACCGCAGATCAACTGTGTTCTTACGGCTGGGTGCTTTACATTTGGGAGCCCAGCTTGCAGTAGGCTCCAGTCAGATGTTTATAAACCTTGTCCCTATATGGTCACGGTTAGTGAGTGTTTCAGTACCAGCTGTGCAGGACTGTGTAAAGGTCAGCGGATCGAACTGAAGCAGAGTATTTCTTGAGAAGAAGTTGCTGCTATAACAGCTAGATGTGACCTGAGGCTTTCCTTAAGTGTGAGTCTCGTTCTAAAGCTTGCGTTCACGTGTGACCCAATAGCATCACGCCGACGACCCTTGATCAGCTGAGGGGGGGGTTTACTCCTCAACTCGTCTTCCCAAATGTGTGTTTTTCATGTTTCATGTCAATAGCAGCCATGTTCTCTCCCTTCTTTTGGCTGAAGTTCTTTGTCCTTTGTCTTTGCACTGCCAGCCCATCACATGCCATACGCCAGTGTGATGTGTCCTTTGAGTCTGGCAGAACAAGCAAGCCTTGGTTTTCTCCATGTTCCGTGGTTACCAGGACAACAGCCATCCAATTAGCATCTCATATTGCCGTTTGTCAGTGTGATTGTAGAATTTTGATTCATTTTTTCCCCCTCCCAGTGCTCTGCTCAACTCTCCATAGACTGAAATCCTGACCACTCTTATGATACAGACATATATTAGAAAAACCATGAAGACATTTGAAGGCAAAAAATTTGAACCAGAGATTTAAGAACCAGGTTTGTATAGCTGTGTGTGGAAACATACCAGTTCAAATCCCTGTATTGAGTTAAGAGATCATTTACCTTGTGGAGATTAACAGGGAGTGGATTTCTGCTGAAGAACTGTTATATATGTGCACTGATATTGTTTTGAGGTTTCTCTATGGGAGTGTTCAGCTCACGGTGTGTGTGTGTGTGTGCTTTACGTGCCTGCCTGGGTTTTTTTTCTTAGAACGAGAGGCACAACCTGGGAGTCAGGTGGCTGTAAGGGTATCAGCCTAATAACCAGAACCTTACTGGTTCAAACCCCGGCTGTGTCAAAATGATGTTGTGTCCTTGGTCAAAGCACTTCACTTTCCTTATGGGGATGTTCCTTTACTTGCTGTAAGTTGCTCTGGATAAGAGCGTCCGCTAAATGTAATGTAAATGTAAAACATCTCACACATACTGTCTCTCAAGTGGTCTGACGTGTTGTCTACATGTTTACGATTCTCTTACAGAACACTAACTTCTCCCAGCCTTCACCGTCAATCCCCATCTCCGTATTCTCTGCCTCTTACACAGACTCTAGCAGAGAACTAAAGAGTCTCTTGCACAGACTCTCTCTCACAGAACCAAATCCCGTTCCCAGAGTGGAATGGGAGAAGTCACTGTGGCCAGGTGGAAGTGCAGGTCTCATCTGGAACCCTGTTAGGCAGGGAGGTGAACTGAGGCAGCGTCAGAAACAGGGTTTCTTTTCTTCCATTCCCTCTCATGACTTGGGAGTGGGTCTGTGTAGTGCCTGGGAGGATGGGGCTGGTTTTCATATGATCCCTCTAAGCCCCATTTCACTTGGAAATGAATATGAACTCACTTCACCCCCAAGCCTGTCTGAGCAGCTTGATAGAATATACAGCACATGTGGCTGTGAGATTTTTGTCCTCAGCGCTGCTTTTCTGGAGCATGTCCAGCATTAAAACAAACGCTGATGAGAAAAAAATGGATTTGCTGCACAACTATTGCACATATGATGTGTATATGGATGCATTTTTATAAAAATGATCACTTTTATTCACTATTCTCATGAGATCATTGACAGAACATAAGACTGATATTTTTTTCTGCAGTCATGAGGAAAATACATCAACAAACAGCAGACAGGAATCGTCACTGTCAGCCTTATAGAAGCGTGTGCTCTCAGTGTTAAAGGCATCCAGTTAGACCGCAGGAGAAACATCCCTTTGTCTGCCTCTATTGCAAACAGACTGACGTATCACCAGCCTCCAGGATCCTAACACGATATTGTTTTTTCCCAAGAATCTATGTTTTATGTTTTTTTTTTCTTATTATTATTATTATTATTTTATTTTTTTACTGAAGTACAGCTCATCATCTATGATCCTGCCCAGCTGAAACAAAGCACTTTGGACCTCCATATGGTATTTGTTGTGGGTATCACAGAAATTGACGTGTACAAAGGTCTTTTTAAGGGTTAATGTACAGCCACAACAAAGGAGGTGAGGCTGGTTTACAGGCCCCGCCCTGACATTCTTTACAGGAACACTGTTTACTGCCTCGATACATAGGAGAGGAGTCCCTGGGTTCATACCCAGAGAGGGGAGGGGGAGAGGGGGGAGGCAGCGCAGGGTGTGGAGTCAGTCACTACACAGACTACTGGGGAAAAAACTACACAGGAAGAAGACAATGAGACAGTGTTATTTTAAGAATACAATCCGTATTTAATTTTATTTTCACAACTGAATAATAGTTTTGATTTAAATAGATCAAAAGCTTACGTGCACTTTACATCTAAGTCGTTAAGATGTTTTTATTTTATTTTTTTCGCATGCAGAAGGTATATTTTAAATAAAATAAGGAAGGGAGAATGAGTTAGGATGGAAATATAGCACTGACAAGCAATGACAACAAATCAAATCGATATATTTCGAATTAATAAAGAGTATTCAAAATTGTAAATACAGTAAATAATTACTAAGCACACGGTTAGTCATTCGTCGAAGATTTTACAATAAAACATTATATAAAATTATTTGGAGAGAAAAAAATAAACACTCTTTTTAGCGTTGAGTTCTTTGTGCATCCACATTTTGCGCATGCCGCGCGCTCTCTTGGCAAGGGAAACCAGACGCGTGCAAGTATCTCACGAATCGCCTGCTCGCGGTTTCAACCTTTCCCCCAGTTTAAGAGCGGCGAGTTCATCGGGTTTACTCTGACACCGCTGACTCCACCGTCACGCCCCCCAACAGCCACGCACCCTGTTTCCTCCAATCGGGCAGTAGTCACGTACTGATCACGCACTCCATTCGTTCCTATTGGACAGCATCCGCTACACCTTTGTTTCTGATTGGTTACATGTTACCACCCGCCAGTCTGCTCTGAATTTTGTTTCTGTTTTTATTTTTTTTCTTCCCGTCGCCCAGTTTGATTCACTCAGCTGAGGCCAGGATTCAGGGTTCACTCTAATGTGCTGAGGACTCATCTGATTAGTCTCCTTGTTCCTCTCTTGCTTATTTTAGACTCATATTTCCATATGCTGACTTTAACATCGCCAACTAATTCACATTCGCATCTTTTTAGGGTAAGTTCGTTAATTGAATTATTCCTTTTTCAATTTATGTTAATTTTTTTATCATTATAATAGCTAAATTAATCGAGTTGTTAAGGATACTGTTAAATTGACCAAATAAATATTCCAATGTATGTGTATTATAATTTATTGCTGTTGTATTTTATCAAGCAGCCATACTCATGTTAGTGCTGGTATGTCATGCAGACTAGTTTATTTAAGGTCAGACTCAATAAAATGTATCCTGGATGGAGACTGTATCTGGACGGGATCTCATGCTACATTGTATTAAGTTTATTGTTATATTGTTGCCTAAATACATAGCTACATTGGATTTGTATTTAAGGGGCCACAATGAAAGGAAAAGAAACAGAAGAGTATTTATTTTTGTATTTATGTCGTGAGACTTTTAAATGTAAAGCTGAGGCATTCCAGTGAATGTCTAGTGTCTCTTAACGTCTTAAATAGGCCTTTTTTTTTACAAGATCAAATAAAAACGAAACAAATAGTTCTAATAAGAAGCCATTGTTGAGTTATTGTTTATTAGATGATCATTAGATGGGGGCTCTTACTGGTCTCAGCGCAACATGCTTGCAATATCTCAGTAGTCCAACCTTTCCAACCTCAATCAGAATATATGTTTGTTTTTCTTCTCCACCATGGAGGTGTTAATGGTGTTTTTCCTTGACTAAACTTTCTAATGTGGGTTCCCTCCCCCAGAACCACACAATAGTACATGCTAAACTGGGGTGGGGGTAGTTAGTAGGAGGGAGAGTTGATCCAGCACGTCACACACTTTTATCTATTCTTGGTTAAGGGAGGTTCCCCTCCCATGTCTAATGTTGTGTGAGACACTGGGTGTACCCTGTCTGCTGGCTGCTGCAGAAGGGGCACCCCTCTCTTTCTCCAGCCCTCTCTTCCTCCAGCCCTCTCTTCCTCCAGTCCTCTCTTCCTCCAGCCCTCTCTTCCTCCAGCCCTCTCTTCCTCCAGCCCTCTCTTCCTCCAGCCCTCTCTTCCTCCAGCCCTCTCTTCCTCCAGCCCTCTCTTCCTCCACCCCTCTCTTCCTCCACCCCTCTCTTCCTCCAGCCCTCTCTTCCTCCAGCCCTCTCTTCCTCCAGCCCTCTCTTCCTCCACCCCTCTCTTCCTCCACCCCTCTCTTCCTCCACCCCTCCTGAGCCAGCCGCACTACGTGCAGTTAAGCATTCAGCGGGTGCCAGCCAACTAGCCGTAGTGGTCTTTGAAGCCCCCCACTTATTCATGCCTAAACAAAAATAATCTACAGAGGTGGAGAGAGTTAAGCCATGATCATATCCATGCTACAAGGCCATCCTTTACAGTCTAGCTTAAGTGTCGTATAGAGAGATGGATGTCAATGTTGAGTTGAAGAGAAACAGCAGTGGGCAATGGCATGGATTAATACTCCTCCATCTTGTGGCCTCCTTCAGGCTGACCTAGCAGATATCCGAGTGGTGATGATGGAGAGGAACAGGGATGACAGTGAACAGTCCTGCAGCACCTTCCAGTACCATGATCTGGAGGCCGCCGAGGCCCTTGTCAGCATGAGCTCCTGGGGTCAAAGGTCACACAAACCCCGCCCACTGACCCCTACCTCAGACTCCTGTGACTCCCTCCTTCAGCACAGCGAGATCGATGAATCTCCCAAGGACCTCATTGCACTCTCATCATTGGTAAGTTAAATCCTATACACTACATTAGGAGTGATGTTTGTCTACAAGTGGAGAAAGTAGAAACACAAGAGAAACAGACATGAAATTTGACAATGGGAAAAATTGGTATTTTTACTGGATCAACTAGGTTAGTGAAACACACAAAAATCATTTAGATTTTTAACCTATGACTTCTCCCCCTTGTATTTCAGTGCATGACACCTCCTCACAGTCCCAGCTTTGCTGAATCTTCCACAACCACAGCTGTCGTAACTTCCACTTCCACACTGGCCAGACCAGTCCTCACCCGGCCTAATCTCTGTGTTGGTCCAACCCACCAGAACGCTCCTCACTTAAGTCTCCAACTTGTCACCGCTCCAATCACAGAAGGCTCAGAATCTCAGTCCCCAACAGAGATGTCCAGCGCCCTGGCAGGTAGAGCCATGGCAACCAGCGTGATCAGGCACACGGGGGACAGGTCCCTCAGCCCCAACATTCCTCTTGGTTCCTGTGACCAACAGACAGACACCTCTTCCTCACCTCAGCTCACTGTGTGTGCCCCAGCTCCTGTACCTGAGGCCTGTCTGGTGCCGGCCAAACCACAGAGCTACTCTGGTTCATGTAACGTAGAAAAGAACGGAAGCCCATCCTCTGTTGACACCGGAGGCCCCTACACGCCTGCCTTGACCCCTCCCTCCCGGTCTGCCTCCGCCTCCTCGTCTCCCATCTCCAGCTCTCCAGTCTTATGCCAGGTGTTTCCAGTGAATGGGCGGACAGGTATGATCTCTGCGTTCGTCCAAGCCCCAGTCCAGATGCAGACCCAGGGTCAGAGTCCAATGTTAACCCCGACGTCAACCACCTTCCCACAGCCGCTTCTGGTTGGCTCCCAGGTGACTCAGGGAACTGTGATGTTTGTGATGCCCCAGCCCCCAGTGGTGTCCCAGGCCCATTCATGCCCACAGACTGTGGTGACCCTGGGCAACACCAAGCTCCTTCCTCTGGCTCCAGCCCCAGTTTACATGTCTTCAGGCCAGAGCAGCGCCGCTTGTCAAGCTGACTTTTCTCGCAGGCGAAACTACATCTGTAACTTTCCAGGCTGCAAAAAGACCTACTTCAAAAGCTCCCACCTGAAAGCTCATCTCAGAACTCACACAGGTAGGAAAGTCACCAGTGACGTTTCATAACATGTTATTATTCATTATTTATATACTGTATTTACTTGAATAGTGACTGAGAACAAAATGACTGTATGTGATTCTAACCAGTTGCTTTAACTGTCTACCTGTCCAGGTGAAAAACCTTTCAGCTGCCACTGGGAGGGCTGCGACAAAAAGTTTGCTCGTTCTGATGAACTTTCCCGCCATCGGCGAACGCACACAGGTGAAAAGAAATTTGTGTGTAACGTGTGCGATCGGCGTTTCATGCGCAGTGATCACTTGACCAAACACGCTCGTCGTCACATGACCACAAAGCGGGCCTCCGCGTGGCCAGCTGACGTCCGTGACCTCAACAAAATGGCTCTTTCAAAGAGTCAGCTGACCAGCTCCAACCTTCCTCTCAGTGTGCTGGTGTCTGCCTCTAATTAGCCCACTGTACTGTCTACCGCTACACACACCACCTCAGGAGGGTCTCAACAACCCTGCAATGTAAAAATGAAACAAACCACAAAGGCTGCTGCTCATTCATGGACAACAACAACAAAAAACAACAACAATAAAAAATAACAAATAAACATTTTACTGACCTTGCACTGGATTTATGTTAATTTTATCATGCATATTTTGTACTTTTCATTTATGTTATCATGTTTACTTATTATGTAATGTTTAGCAAAATGTATGCACTCTTTTTGCCAAAGCCTCTGCATTGTGTTTCTCTTCTACTTCTGTTACTTGTCTGTGATTGTAAATATGTACAAATCAATATCTATATATATGAATGTCCTTTGTATTCCAATCTGCATTTATTGATACATGAATAATATTATCTGTATTTTTAAATGTCGGTGGATAGTATTCCTCACTGTGATACTACCAACTTTTCCGCTATACATATTTAATAAATAATTGTTCTATAAATGCTGTTTTTGATAGCTTGAACGTTTTTGGCATAGTGTAGCCAGTATAAAAAAATACCTCATGTTATAATTGATAGCATATGTGAGTAATCCAATACTGGATATTATGGTCACTGTTAGGTAACGTGCTGTCCCTTGTGCAGTTTGACAAGCTTTGTATATTCAAGTTAAATGACCTTACAGTGTAGGCTATGGTTCATGACTCTTGTCTAACAATAATAAAATAAAATATAGTAACATAGAGACTGGTCATTGTTGTCTGCACTGTATATCAGACGATGGTTATTAAAATCTTTCACAATACCATTTTATATCGAATAAACTAAATAAACATATTGTAAAATTATAGTAAAAAGTGGAGGGCCAGGCTGAAAGAAATAAAAATGTCCCCCAAAAAATACAGAAGTCACATCGGCGGTGTCGGAAAACACAATGAAATCCTATGTAAAATATTTTGTACATTATTTGTTATCATTTTTAAATCTATAAACCTCCGCAGTGTTCGCTTTGACGACACAACATGACGTATCTCGTTACACAACTAGTCCAACCTCCATCCCGACCCAGTAACAACGTTCATCGAATCACATTGCATCATTTCAGAGCTTGAAGGGGGTGTGACCAATTGGAGACGACGTTTACCTGGAAACGTGACCCAATGACTTCCTATTGGCTGACATGGTACCCGCCCACATGGCTTACTGACCGACATTCACAAATTTGAGAAAGCGGGAAAAAAGGAGATCCGGTGCGCGCGCCTTATCTCAAAACCAAACCAACAGCGCACCTTAGTGGGTGAAAACCAGGGAACCACAAGAAATAAAATAATACATTTCAATAATAAATAAATATAAATAAATACATTTCATATTATAGATCCATGGTGAAAACATAAATTGTCTCCAACTCACTTATTTAACATAGGCTACTTTATAACCAGGTATCCATGCCAGATTAGTGTAAATACTTTGGTTGTAGGTTGAGTCTGTTTTTTTTTTTTTATATGGGTTTTGTCAATGCATGTTTATTGTTAATAACAAAGGCATACACATTCAATATATGAGACCAGAAAAAAGAATTAAAGAATAAGATAAGTGTTATTCTGCAACTGATTATTATCGGGGCTTTAACCTTTCAGCTGTAGATCTGAAACGGCTCTATTGTCCCCAGAAGAACAAAGAACATTTTATTTTAAACTTATGAAACCAATTAGAAGACATGTATAACAACAAGTTTAACTGTAAGACAAATGTACGCCAAATGTACGCCTGATAAATGTTATTGATGTGTAGCTCTGCGTTGTGGTAGGATATATTTGATACATTACGAAATGTATAAAAAGCATGTCTACAGAAGAATCTCAGAATAACTGCCTAGTAACAGTTAAATAAAGTATTATAGTATCTGAAATTGATTCATGGCAGAATTAGAACTTGTTTGCTCGTATTTAATGTCTTAAGTAACCTAGTTTTGGTGGGAAAATGAAGTGGTTCCACCCCTAATGGTGGCGGGAACCACAGGACAGACGTTTGTTTGATGTCAACATAGCAAAATATGATATATGTTACAATCACTATGACAACGTTAAGATATAACGATTTTACTTTTATTAAGTTTTGCAGCTATGGGTAAAAAGGCATTTAAAACGCCTAAAATAGGTTAAACCTTCCTAGAACCATCAGACACAAGTCATCGTAAAATTCCATCATTTAATTCACTTGGATAATGTACTGTAAAATATATTTCCTTGAATCAGGAATATATTGAATAGAGGTATTTAATTTAAGCATTGTATATTTAAAAACAATTAATCTGCGCGCCATTTCTTTACCATTTTGTAACCTTCCACCGCCTTAATTTTGCAACACAAACAAAGCTGCCATGTTGGGGGCGGGGCGGGGGTTGGGACACATGGGTGCAGAACGCACTCTGATTGGTCCAATTAACTAAACTATGATGACGTACAACACAGGCATCGCTCCAATTGGTTGTTTCAATAGAGCGCCAAGATTTCATTATAAAAGGGTGAATTCGGAAGGAAGCCGAGAAAAGGTTTCAAAGGTTTTACTAGTTAGATTTACTAGTTACTGCACAGTAGTCTGCTAGATATTAGATAAGAAAATCTTTTATTAGATCAGTTTTTGTTTTATTTCCTTTTTTAACCTCTTGTTTAGGTCTACCCGTCTTTTTCGTTTGAAAATGCTCGCCTCGCGTTCTCCTCTTGCCAAGAAGAATGAAAACATCAACTCTCAGATTGAATCTTTAACATTTGTTGACAAAGAAAACACAGTAAGTATAACTATAAGTTATTAAAGCCACTGTTAATGCTTATCGTGATACATTAAGTCTTAATTTTCTGTGGTAGACTTTAGAGAACTGCATGTCTGCATTTGAAACAAGAATGTTAAACTAGGTTCTCCATGTTAAACCAGGTTCTCCATTGTTAAACTAGGTTCTCCATGTTAAACCAGGTTCTCCATTGTTAAACTAGGTTTTCCATTGTTAAACTAGGTTCTCCATATTAAACCAGGTTCTCCATGTTCTTTCAGCCTCCCAGCTTGAACCAAACTCGGGTTCTTGCTTCCAAAACGGCGCGTAAAATCTTCGCGGTTCCTCAGGTAAGGAAGAGTTAGATAACTAATATGTTTATTTTCTTCATGTCTGTCTGTGTCTTTATCACATTTGGTTAGTTTGGTTTCTCTTTTAAACCATCGTTATTTCTCAAATTAAATTACAGAATTATTTTGTCTTTAAAATATCTTAAGTCTTGGTGGAACATGTTGGCGGCAACACTGTCATCGGTATCTTTGTCTATATATTATTATTATATATTATACGCAGTATATTTCTATAAAACATTTTTCTGTATAATAAAGTCGTTTATTAACACAGTTTATATTTGATCCCTTTTGTCGAATCTGCCTCGTCTGAAACCCAGACAGGGAAAGTCTTTGTTCCGGTGCGGTGGATCAGACTAGTTATCTATCCACATGTCCGCCCTTAAAATCTTCTATCTTTAAATATAATATTGACTATTAAGAAACGGATGGTAAAGTTTAATTGTTTTAAGGGTCCGGTGTAACGTTTTATGTACGTGTTAACTCCTCAGTCTGAAGTATATTATACCCGAACAGCCAGATCGATTTATTCTTCTGTCTTTATTCGTTTGCAGGACGAAGTAAAAACGACTAAAGACAAAAAACAGGATGAGCCACTTTTAAGAGACAATCCACGTCGTTTCGTCATTTTCCCAATCCAATATCATGACATCTGGCAGATGTACAAGAAGGCAGAGGCCTCATTCTGGACAGCCGAGGAGGTAAGATCATTCTATCTATGGTCTATGGTACATCATAACATCCTTTCCATTTATATTGGAGAACATTGAACATGATTGTGGTTCTAAGATCTACACCCTCTTCCCCCACCACCACCACCACACTAGGTTGATCTATCCAAAGACATGCAGCATTGGGTGTCCTTGAAAGATGAAGAGAGGTACTTCATCTCGCATGTGTTGGCCTTTTTTGCTGCCAGTGATGGAATCGTCAATGAGAATCTGGTGAGTTCTTCAGATGAGGGAAAGTGTTGTAATCAGTCACATAACAGTCACATTTTGACTCCCTTGTTTCTGGTTCTGGATTTTAACCTCATTTCTTGGCCACTAGGTGGAGCGCTTCTCACAGGAAGTCCAAGTCACGGAAGCCCGGTGTTTCTATGGCTTCCAGATCGCCATGGAAAACATTCACTCTGAGATGTACAGCTTGCTCATCCATACCTACATCAAAGACTCCACAGAGAGGTCAGTCTCACAGCTAAATCTTATTATTATTATTATTATTATTATTATTATTATTTAATTCACAATGCTAGCTTGTATGGCGATGATGAGCTGCGCAGGGGTACGGACCTCAGCTGATAATGGGAGCTGAGTGTTGGTGCTGTTTCTCAGTACAGTGGGCGTGTGGTCTGCTGCCTGGGGGTGCCGACACGATAAAGACGCCTGACTGAGCCATGTCCTGCTGCTAGAATGTATGTTTTAAGATGGGATCTGAATTTCTCATAATGGGATTTCTCGTTTCTCACCATCAGAGAATATCTCTTCAACGCCATCGAGACGCTCCCATGTGTGAAGAAGAAGGCTGACTGGGCGCTCAACTGGATTGGAAACAAGAAAGCTGAGTTCGGTACGTCTGGTTGCTAACAAACTTTAATTTAGTCCTTTAGCTTTTATCCGACTTCATAATCCGAAGAGCCACAAGCATTCAGTTAAATGAGTAAACCACAAACCTCATAAGATCTTACCTTGAAATAAGATGGAAGTTTAAATCATTCATCCTTCAATGTTGATGTTTGTATTGCAGGGGAGAGAGTTGTGGCCTTCGCTGCTGTAGAGGGAATCTTCTTCTCTGGTTCCTTTGCTGCCATCTTCTGGCTGAAGAAGAGAGGGCTCATGCCTGGACTGACCTTCTCTAATGAGCTCATCAGCAGAGATGAGGTGGGTCTCAAATCAACTTTTATTTGTACAGCACTTTTTGCGAACAATGTCACAGAAAGCTTCACATATGCCAATAGAACTGCCCCTCAACCAACCTAAACCATCAAGGAGCAATTCAGTCTTGTTTGGCATTTTAGAAATGCTATCATGCTTTGGCAGACATTAAATGTAAAATGAACAGAATGTGAATAAGTAGGTAGATGGTTCTGTTGGATTTGATTCCTTTTTTTATTTTAATGAAGCCCAATACACAATGCTTCTCAAATGTTCTCAACAATGTACCATAGGCTGATTCCCTTTGAAAACATGACGTTCCAGTTAATCACTCTTATTCCTCCTCCCAGGGTCTGCACTGTGACTTTGCATGTCTCATGTTCAAGCACTTGTTGAACAAGCCATCAAAGGAGACTGTTACCAGCATAATCAGGAATGCTGTGGAAATTGAACAGGTTTGTGAAATAAATAATAATAATTGGGGAACAATCTTCTGTTGGAATAAGATGCACACCTGCAAAGCTTTGTATTAATCTGTGTTTTTCCTCATTTTGGTTCTTTTTATCAGGATTTCCTTACCAAAGCTCTGCCTGTCAAACTGATAGGAATGAACTGTGAGATGATGAAACAGTACATTGAGTTTGTGGCTGACAGACTGATGCTTGAGCTGGGCTTCGACAAGGTAAAGATCACATCACTACCCTCCATCTAATGCCTTCATGTTTGAATTTATCAACAATCCTGAGTCGTGTGACTCCGTTGGTTAGGGTGTCAAATTAGTATAGTAATCAGAAGGTTCCTGGTTCAAACCCCGGATCTGTCAACATTACGTTGTGTCATTGGACAAGGTACTTCACCCTACTTGCCTCGGGGGGGGGGGGGGGGGGGGGGGGGGGGAAATGTCCCTGTACTTGCTCTAAGTCACACTGGATAAGAGCGTCTCCAGAATGACTAAATGTAAATGTAGTATGTTGATGCCTTTGTAAGTAACCTTAAGGAAGAGGCGATGATGAGGCGCACAGGGGTATGAAGTTCAGCTGTAATGAGAGCTGAGTGTTGGTTCTGTATCTCAGCCATGTGGACATGTGGTCTGCTGGCTGAGGAGAACCAACGCAATAAAACTGCCTTACTGAGCCTGTCACATTACCAGGCTTCAACTGAACCATGGGAGGTTTCACCTGCTGGGATGTTTTTAAAGCATCCATGCCCAAACCTCAGTGTGTTAATACTGTTGTGTGTCTCTTCCCCCCCAGGTGTACAGAGTGGAGAATCCTTTCGACTTCATGGAGAACATTTCCTTGGAGGGCAAGACCAACTTCTTTGAGAAGAGAGTTGGGGAGTACCAGAGGATGGGTGTCATGTCTGGGACTACTGATAACACTTTCAGACTGGATGCTGACTTCTAAAGACTTGTACAAGCACAATGACACTTCCTAATATAAAAGAGAAGAGGACTTGGGATGGCGCTTACACAGGATCACTTCTCAGACTCTCTTACTAGTTTTATACTTTTCTCTTACTAGTTTTATTCTGTTGTATAGATTTATTAATTTGTCATGTCTCCTATGGTAAATGCAATTAAAATGATTTGTCTATGTACTTAATTTTATTTTATGTGTTTTTTTTTTATTTGGGGGAATTTTGGAATAAAATTCTGTTGATTTCATTAATGCGTGAGTGACACTGTTTTGGAAAAACGTGACGTGGACGAACGTGTCTCGTAACGTCATTACGTTGATAAAAGACGTGGGGGCGGAGCTATAGTTGTCCTCGAATCCCATTGGATGAAATACACGTCATCCGCATAACCACTACCAGGAAGTAAACAGGGCTGTTAATGAGAGGCTCGTGATCTTGTTGCGGCTGTATTTTAACTTTTTACTATCATTACAGCAGTTTACTGAAATTTTTTTATTATTACAGCAGTATACTGTTTGATTCGATTTTAAAATGTCGATTACAAACCCGAAACAAACATTCATGAATCCGGTGAGTTATCTGATTATAGGACATGTTTTCTAGCTCGAGCTGTGGTTTCGGTTTGAGCTTTTAGCGAATTAAAACAAGGAAAGTTGGACAGATCAATATTGTCTTATTGGTCATATTAGATAATCAACTAATAAATAAAGTGAACTTTATCATCTAAATCTAAACTGCATCCCCCCTCAGGCCATCCCCTTTGCAGGAACTATCTTTGGAGGTTTGCTGCCAGGAGAGATGGTGATTATACAGGGTTCAGTTCCAGAAGATTCTGAAAGGTAAAAGTCTTGAAGTTAAGACATGATTAAAAAGGTAGATTAATGCATTCACTTATTTATTATTTTATATTATTTGTATTTAATATTCAGGTTCCAGATTGATTTCACATGTGGGAGCAGCACTAAACCCAGAGCAGACGTGGCTTTTCACTTCAACCCTCGATTTAAGAAGTCTCCCTGCATCGTCTGTAATACCATGCAGACTGAGAGATGGGGGAAGGAGAAGATACTGTACAAGATGCCTTTTGCACTCGGAGCCTCCTTTGAGATCGTAGTGTTGGTTCAACACGATGTGTTCAAGGTGAGAATATCTAACCAAAGAATCAGTGCATATTAGATGGGATTGGTTGCTCTCCTTTCAACCCCCTTATCTCATTAGAATGAAGCAGGTTCATTGTTTTGTTTTACTTAACTGGGTGGAGCAGCATTTTCAAATAACTGGATCTGCCTGTTAAATATATGATAATGATCTGACATCCTGTCTTTCTGATTAGATAAAATAATACAAAACAGCTACTGCATTGGCAAAACATATTAGTGTTGATATTTGTCCTCTTTTGCTGACCTCAGGTTGCTGTGAATGGGGCTCATGTGCTGGAGTATAAACACAGACTTGACCTGGATAGAGTGGATACTCTGGGCATATCAGGAAAGGTCAAAGTTCAGGCCATAGGGTTCATCCCAAGCACTGTGAGTAGCCTGAAAGCTCATCAGGTTTTGTGAAACTGTAAATGAAATACTTTTAAAAATATCTCAGTCTTCTTACCTCTGCACCTGTAAGGAACACGTGTTTTGTGATCCACATTTTAGAACTCAATTCCAGCTCTACCTGATGTGGTGAATAAAGTTACTCAAGCGAATGTAAGGAACTTTGAAGTGTCTATAGGAAGATGCATGCATCTTAATGACTTTGTTGCATGCTGTGGATAACAAAGCTCTTGTGGCGTCGTATTTAATCAGAATGTCCTTTTCTTTGTTTGTTTGGTGACATATGTAATATATAATAATATATATAACTTCCACTTTTTTCTTCTTTTGTACAGGTATTAGTTTCGTCATCGGGTGACTTTGTAAGTTTGTGTCTTTTTAAATGTTTACGTCGAAACATTCTTTCTTGATTTGATATATCAAAGACATCAGTTGTGACGTTAGCCTTCCTTTCCCAGAGCCTACCTTTCAGAGGGAAACTGGTGAAGGGTCTGAGTCCAGGACACACCATCACAATCAAAGGACACACCAGCCTCTACCCACATAGGTACAGAATCTTAACGATGGTTAACTTAAGTAGCAGAAACTACTCGTTAACTCAGGGGTGGGCAATCCTGGTCCTTGAGGGCCGCTGTCCTGAAGGTTTTAGATGTTACCCTGCTCCAGCACACCTGATTCTAATAAAGGCTCGTTACCAAGCTCTGTGGAGGTGTGCTAGAGCAGGGAAACATCTAAAACCTTCAGGACAGCGACCCTCGAGGACCAGGATTGCCCACCCCTGCGTTAACTCATACTGATTGTGTTGTGTTTGACCACCAGGTGTGTTAAGGTTTTTCTGTGTGTGTTGACCTTGCAGCTTCTGTGTGAACCTGAGAGTGGGAAGCTCAGAGGACATAGCGCTGCACCTGAACCCCCGCATGAAGAACGGGGTGTTCGTCCGGAACTCTTACCTGAAACAGTGCTGGGGTCCTGAGGAGAACACTTTGCCCAAGTTCCCCTTCACACCCGGGGAGTACTTTGAGGTTAGAACCACATTCTTCTGCCAGTTCTAGTTCTTGGTCACACTTTCCTTCATGTCATTGTGACTCTTATGTCCTATTTCGCTCCAGATGATCATCCTGTGTGAAGCTCAGCAGTTCCTGGTGGCCGTGAACGGTCTTCACCTGCTGGAGTACAAACACAGAGTCCAGGACCTGAGCCGCATCGACGAGCTGGAGATCCAGGGAGACGTGCAGCTGCTGGACGTCAAGATGTGGTGAAGCCTTTCGCCCCCCCTGCCCGTTTCTGCCTCCACAACCTTCCACATATCAACGGTCTGACAACCCTCCATCTCTGGGACAGCCCTCCATCTCTGGGACAGCCCTCCATCTCTGGGACAGCCCTCCATCTCTGGGACAGCCCTCCATCTCTGGGACAGCCCTCCATCTCTGGGACAGCCCTCCCCACCCTGTGCAGCTGAGCAGCAATCCACCAGAGCCCCTCACCCCCCCCTCCCTCTGCCCAGCACGGCTACCTCTGCCTGGCTCCTCATATCCATTCCTCTGTGCATGAGTGCTTTGAAATATAGCACTATTATTGAAAGTGAGGTGGATGAGGTATTCATAAAGACCTCAAATATATCCGTTTGCTGTGAGGCTGACAAAATGTAATTAACTTTCTTTAATCTATTGAGTCAGATATTTTTAAACAGAGTTCGGTCAGTATAAATGGGATTATGAAGTGATAAAGGCCAGCATGATTAGCTAAAGATATTGATCTGTTTCATAAATATGTCCTCGCGGAAAATCATTTACATTATAATAGCAATAGTAATAATTTAACCTCAAACTCCTCCATTGACTTATAACCATTCAGATGTAAGGCATTTATATAAATCCACAATGTTTAATGTATATTATGCTGTTGAAGTCGTCTAATCAAAGTCATCTAATGTCATTACTCCTTTGTATAAGTAGGACACTTGCATTTGTTGCTACACTTCACTACACCAATCTCATACCAGCATAGGGCTAGTGCATCTATAATATATTATACACCTGTATAATCTAAACCTGTCAGGGACTCAATACATATTCATACTCAGTACTCATAAATTATATTTATTGATGGGGTTAAATTTTTTAGCTGACTTTATTACTTTGACAGTTTGACCAAAATGAAGTTCATGTGTTGGACAAAAGCAAAGGAGATAGAAGAAATCGAGTTATGAAATGAGGAAGATGTTCCTTATAACTTCATACTGTTGCTATCCAACAAAATGGTGCTCGGACACCACGTACGAGTCTCATGAACAGTTGGTTGTGTAATTCATCCTCCTATGCAAATGTTAACTCCCTCTTCACCCTGTGTGAGAGTTAACCTGACACACCTATGCACCTGACACACCTGTGCACATGACATACCTGTTTTAGTTAAACATTTTATTATATTGATTTTTTCATGATTTTTATTATGAAAAAAACCCCTAAACATTCCAAGCAATAGATCACATCATTGATCACTGATCATGTCTGTATTTTAGAAGATCTTCCATTCCTTGACCTTTAATAAAGTAACTTTGTTTATCTTCAATCTGGATCTGAATCTTTGGATTCTATGAGTAAGTGATGCTGAATTGAAAATGTAATAATAATGCCTATACAGCTGGTCTAAACCAAGGTTTGCCTCAACCTTTATATCCACTAGAGGGCGCTGTTAAACTCATACTGTACCGAGTATAACATTAGAATCGCCTCATTAGTCTTGATGTGGTGTTGTCAGATACAGGACTGATTGAGTAGCAACATATGAAATCATCTGTCATTGTGTTGGCCTTATATATATATATATATATATATAAATCATATGTAATTCCCAAAGGGCACAATTAACAAATTAACCTGAACATTCTTGTACAAACAGTTGTGAATTTATTCATATCCACAGGCATTCATGTAACAGCTGGAAGTCAATGAAAATATCTTGGCACAGCATATTATTGAGACAGTTTTGGCTTCACATTGGATCATAATGTTTATAAAAGCGCCTCACCAGACTGAACACATGACATCACATGTATAAACTAGTTCTACAGTCCTGATTCACATCTTTCAATCATGGAACCTGAAGAGTTAGAAAAAACACACAAACAAAAACATCTCTGTGCCTTCTTATGGCGTCAAATCAACAATACCAACCTTTTAAGTATGAGAGGGATGGAAATACATGATGTTGTCTTTTCCCAATGCTGATGCATGTACAATGATATTTCATCTGCAGAATATGGCCAGAGGGTTTTTATTTGTTTTTTTGGCAGACAGACAGCTACTCATATCCATGCTTGCTACAGCGCTGACTGGCTGTATGAGCAGAGGACCCAGCTGGAAGCCTGACTTTGGTCCTAGTCGAGTGCAATGAAGAAACTGAGAGGGTCTGTTTGGCACTGCAGTAGCTTATATCCACAGGTGAGCAAAAGATTTGGGGTTTTGTTGGGGCGTGTGACTGGAAGTATGGTTTTGGTCCTGAGCTGGAAGTGGCGATTGGGAGAGGATGGAGGGAGAGTGGAGGGCTAGGGGGTTCAGACTGAGCTGAGCTTGACCAGGCCCCGGACAGAGTCCTCATGTAGGGAGTCCTGGCTAGCCGGGTCGTACAGCTGGCCGGTGTGACCGTGGGTCATGTGGATGGCGCAGGGTAGCGGGCCGGGCCCTGGCGGTGAGGGAGTGTCCTGGTCCGGGCTGATAAAGTGATGGTGGTGGCAGTGAGCCTCAGCATCCCTCAGAGTCAGCATGTCTCCTGCACAGCTCAGGCTGGGGATGGAGGAGGGCAGGGGGGGCTGGCCCGAGGCCTGGGACACACAGGGCCCCCCCAGGGAGAGCTTCCCTGGGAGAGGAGCCCCCCTGCTCAGCATGGCCGGGTCACTGTGGAGAAGCGGTGTGGCTGCGACCTGTAAAACGAATTTGGTGCTCTGAATGCACTGATGCTGGTCACACTGAGGTGTGGGGGGGTGGAGAGGCACAAGGACGGAAGAGGAGAAGGAAAGAGGAGAGGAGATGAAGTGACAAGTTTTGAAGGATGTGTGTATGAAGTGATTAGTGAATGAGTAAAAAAAAAAACATACACACCAATATGAAGGTTACCAGACAAAAAGACAAACAAATAAAGAGACAAAGTTAGCAAATCCATGAATAATGTACATGTCTGTTAATAAATACATTCCATTACATACATCATGTATTGTTTTCCGATAAGAATAAGCCTATAATAATACATAGGCCATTATTATCAAGAGAGTGCTGTTTCCAACTAGAATCCTCATCAGTATTCACTACCCCCTGCCTAGCAGTCCAACCCTGGCTGTATGTGGAGGCAGAGAGACGGGGGGGGGGGGGGGGGGGGCTTCAGCTGTAATGACTGTAACCGTTACCGTGGCAACGATGCCACGCAGTCCAATTTAAAAGCTGAGGGGCCACAATTTCAAGCTTTTGCGGTCAAAGACAGAACGAGTCACAGAAAGATAGACTCGAGAGATAACAGAGGAAAATAAAGTGAGAGGGTGGGAAAGAATAGTGAGTTATTACTGATCATGAGGACTGTGAGTGACTGAACTGCTGTGGTCATATTAACAGGTGAAGTCACTCACGTCTATCTTAACTCTGAAGCGACAGAGGAAGTCAATATCGGAATGTCGGTCTGCTCTGTCAGAACACTAAACATCTCACAAGTGGGCTTTAAGCCATTTCTTTCTTTCTCCACACACACACACACACACACACACACACACATCCACACCCATTGCTTACCATGTGAGTGTGAAGCTGGGTGGAGGTGTATAAATGGGTCCCGTTGGAGTGCGATGCAGGCTGGGGAGTGTCTGGCTGGATGAAGCCTCTTCTGTCAACCAGACTGGAGAAACAAAATCAATGAGGTTGAGCCGTGTGTTCATGCATGTGTGTGTGTGTGTGTGTAGATCTGCGAGAGCCTGTGTGTGTGTGTGTGTGTAGATCTGCGAGAGCCTGTGTGTGTGTAGATCTGCGAGAGCCTGTGTGTGTGTGTGTGTGTAGATCTGCGAGAACCTGTGTGTGTGTGTGTGTAGATCTGCGAGAGCCTGTGTGTGTGTGTGTGTGTGTGTGTGTGTAGATCTGCGAGAGCCTGTGTGTGTGTGTGTGTGTGTGTGTAGATCTGCGAGAGCCTGTGTGTGTGTGTGTGTAGGTACATGTTCCAGACTGGATGCTTCTGTGTGCCCACACACACACAGCAGATGGGGACCACCTGTCCACACAGAGAAATCCCCTCCAACACCCCCCTCCCCCAGAGCTATCCTATCCCCCTCCCCCAGAGCTATCCTATCCCCCTCCCCCAGAGCTATCCTATCCCCCTCCCCCAGAGCTATCCTATCCCCCTCCCCCAGAGCTATCCTATCCCCCTCCCCCAGAGCTATCCTATCCCCCTCCCCCAGAGCTAACAGGAAACCTGTTAATGATGTGTGACATTCCACCAAGACTTACAGACCAAACCACACACATAACCACACACATAACTACACACATAACCACACACATAACCACACACATAACCACACACATAACCACACACATAACCACACACATAACCACACACATAACCACACACATAACTCAGCTCCTCACCAGCTGGATGGGCCTGATGGAACTGCGGACTGGCTAATGAATCATTAATATACCATATGTATGAAAACAGTGTGAAGTTTCTGTCAGAGTGCTATAATCACTAAAAGCACCATGAAGGAGGAAGGGCATATCTGTCACAGTCAGGCTAGCTTTATGTTGAGATGTAATAACCCTCACCCATATGCTGAGGGGAGGAAGGACAACTATCTGCTAGGCTCCAGTCAATGTCATGTGGAAGACGAGGCAATTAAGCTTCCCATGAAAAATAGGACATAGGAAATGATAGCATGTGATAAATTATCCCTGTTCAGCTCTGATGACTATCTTTGATTGAACTCTCGTTAAGCACAGTTAAAGGTCTGATTCTCCCTGAGGGAGGGGGTTCGGTTTCTGCTGACTTAGAGAGGGAGAGAGAGAGAGAGGGAAGGTAGAGAGACAGAGAGTGAGTATGAGGAGGGAAAGAGAGGGAAGGTAGAGAGACAGAGAGTGAGTATGAGGAGGGAAAGAGAGAGGGAAGGTAGAGAGACAGAGAGTGAGTATGAGGAGGGAAAGAGAGAGGGAAGGTAGAGAGACATAGAGTGAGTATGAGGAGGGAAAGAGAGAGGGAAGGTAGAGAGACAGAGAGTGAGTATGAGGAGGGAAAGAGAGAGGGAAGGTAGAGAGACATAGAGTGAGTAAGAGAGAGGGAGGAGAAACAGACAGGGAGAGAAACCCGAGCGTCAGGGGCGTGGCTACACACTCACCTGGGTGGGAGGGGTCCACAGAGAGCAGCGCAGCAGTTGGTCAGGATGTTGCCGTAGCTGTAGGGGTTGGAATTGTCCTTCCCACGCTTGGTCGACCACGAGCCTTTGATCTGCCAAGGGAACCAATCAGGAGGGGACCAATCAGGAGCCACAGAGAGGATAGAGGTGTTGGTCGCAGGCAGCGTTTGATTCAGCCAAACGACAGCGAGAACAGGGGAATCAAGGAGTGGGGGGTGGAGGGAGTGGAGGGTGGAGGGGGTGGAGGGGGTGGAGGTGGAGGGTGAAGGGGGTGGAGGGTGAAGGGGGTGAAGGGTGAAGGGGGTGGAGGGGGTGGGGGGTGGAGGGAGTGGAAGGTGGGGATGATACAAGGCCGGCTCGTACTCACATCCTCGTTAGTCGTCTGATTGGAGCTGATCAGGTAGGTGTGGAAACCAGACAGGCCGACTATAGACCACACAGAGAAGAAACACACCACCACCTCCAACACAGTGAAGACTGTGGTCAAGGAGGAATAACACTGTAGACTGATGTCTCTCTCTCTCACACACACACACACACACACACCCACACACCCACACACCCACACACACACAGCAGGGACTAATTCACATGCCTCCTCATCCAATGAATCATACAAGACTATAGACATATTGAACACTCAATGTTTATGGCAGACATTAATGTTAGACAGCATGCTGTTTATCAAATAGCACTGTACTATATAACAGGAAGAAATGTATACCTAAACACATTCCTATATTGACTAATTCATTAAATAGATTAATACAAAATAATAAAACAGTTGAATAACTTTCCACAGTGAAAGAGAAAGACAAACATGGAGAGAGGGTGAGAGGCAGAAAGCCCAGTGAGAATCACAAACCCTGTCTGTCCCTGTATGACCCTGCCTGGAACTCACCCAGCATGGGAACAACTAATGACTGGATATGTGTGTGTGTGTGTTCCAAAATGTGCATGTGTCAACGTGTGTGTACGCCTGTGCACGTACAAAAGTGTGTATTCATGTGATTCCATCGTGTGTATGTGTGTGCTTTTTGAGTGTGTGTTCTTGTCCCTAGCTGCAGGTTGATAGGCCAAATTGTGTGTTTGTGTGCATGTGTGTGTGTGTGTGTGTGTCTTTTCAGGATCTATAGCTGGTGCATGATAAGATGGCTGAGCGGTTAGGGAATCAAGCTAGTAATCAGAGGGTTGCCGGTTCGATTCCTGACCATGCCAAAAAGCCTACTTGCCTCGGGGCGGGAATGTCCTTGTACTTGCTGTAAGTCACTCTGGATAAGAGAGTCTGATAAATGACTAACATGTAAGCAAGCCTTCTGGAAGGATATCTGGCAGGACTGTCTTTCAGTGCGCTGAGGAATCCTGTCCGGTGGGATCCTGCAGATAAAGACACGAAAAGCTTTTTTTACGTCACGTGAAACTAAACTGTGAACAATGTTCACAGCAAAGGCCTCCTTCTAAAACCAGAGTCCCAAAGCTCAACAACAGCCGCTTGACATCCTATCAGCCGACTAGTGTCAGATCTGACATCAATATCAGTCCATCAAGGGCTTTTCCTGTGATGTTGTTGGCTGGTTAAGTGTTGGCAGACAGACAACATCACCCAGAGAATCCTGCAGGCTGGACTTGGTGAGGAGGTGAAGAAAGGGGGAGGAGAAGGAGGAGGAGGTGGAGGCGATATAAGGTAGGGGGGAGGAGGAGGAGAAAGAAGGATGGAGGAGAAATAAGGCGGAGAGGGAGGAGGAGAGCTGGATCAATAGGACAACCTCCATTTAATCCATTACAGAGATGAAGTACAGCAGTGACCTGCTTCTGCTCTGACTGCTGTCTAACAGCGCTGGGCCTTTGTTTATCTGTGAATTCTGCTGAGTGCCTTTAATACACATGGAAATCAGGTCTCAACTGTAAAATCAATGTCGCAAATCATACTGTACAGTGAGTTACAGTTATGAGGGCAGGAGGCCAGGACCATGTGAATAACGGATGATATCCCACATGTGTCAGAGGAACACTGTTTGAGGGACAGCTGTGTGTGTGTGTGTGTGTGTGTGTGTGTGTGTGTGTGTGTGTGTGAACTGCTGTTTGTCATAAGCGCTTGAACAGTGTGCATGTCGCTGCGACAGGCATTACTCACTCAGGATGACGTGTGTGACGACGAAGGCGAAGATGAACACGGTGAGGAAGGACAGAGAGAGGATGAACAGGTAGAAGAAGCGGTAGTTTCTCCGGCCCACACAGTTTCCCACCCAGGGACAGTGGTGGTCAAAACGCTCTGGGAAAGGAGAGGAGGATGAGGAGAGAGAGAGAGAGAGAGAGAGAGAGAGAGAATGGAGGAGAGAGAATGGAGGAGAGAGAGGAGAGAGAATGGAGGAGAGAGAGCAGAGAGGGGAAAGAGAGAGAGGAGGGAGCCAAAGACGGCGGGCGGGGCAACAAATGAGAGAAAGAGACAAGAGGATGGAGAGAAAGTGAGAAGAGGAGGGAGAGAGAGAGAGAAAGAAAGAGAGGGGGGGGAGATCAATACAGAGCAGGAGTGAAAAGCGAGTGGGTTTTGGTGGTGCTGTACATTGTGTATAAAACAGTTAGTCTTCTATTTTTGTTTGACCATAGTGAGCTAGCAGCTTCCGCTCACCCACACAGTTGTCACAGAGGCTGCAGTGAGAGGCTCGCGGTGGCCGGAACATCTTACAGGTGAAGCAGTATTTCAGCTTGACCGTCTGGCCGTTGATCACCACCTCTCTGGTTCTGGGCGGCCGGTATCCTGGTCCACTGGAACCGTTAGCTGCATCTACACAACACAGGGTGAAGGATCGCTGCATTAGATAAGAACATCCTTTATTTGTCCTGCAGTGGGGAATATGTCGTTTACAACAGCGTCAGGGTACAGTACAGCACTCAGAGTAACAGGTTCAAGTATTTAAAAAAAAGTAAATGCAGTCAAAATAAACCAATAAACTAAACCCTGATCGGTTGCTAAATATCAGCAGGAGGTTGGAGTTCTCACATTGTGCTCATTGGTGGTCTGATCATCTACAAGCTGTCTACAGGTGACTCTCGAAATAAAGAGCAAGCATAGATGAACCCAGGACTCTGTATGGTTGGATGGTTGATGATGCAATGCATTAAAGTAAACGTATTATTCAAGAGAAACTCCCCCCCCCCCCCACCAAAAATGTTTAATATACATCGTCACGGCACGGTGCTAACAGAATAGAATGCTTCAGAGTGAGATGTGCTGTGTGTCACCCTCAGCAGATTTCTGAGGCTTTTTTCACTGATGCAATTTCCAGAGCCAGAGGGGAGATAGTGTGTGATGGAGGGGGACAGGGGCCCACTGTTTAACTGACATTACATTATTCATCTGCTCAGCAGGACCAAGCACTCCACTTTGACAAACACACACTGCAGACACACACACACTCAACACTTCCACCACAGACACACAGATACACACATGGATGCACCTTCTTAAATAACAGGTCAAATCTCACTTCCCCAAACTGGATGATTTATTCTTTTAAATAAAGAGGAGGTTCTGGGTGGGGCCCCCGGGGGCCCCAAAGAGACAGTCAGTGCTGTTCCCCCTCCACGCTCCAACTGCTGCAGGGAGTCAGCAGTTCTGTCTCAGGCTGTTTTCGTAAAAATGTGTCCTACCTTGTTAACTTTTCACTGGGCTTTTAGTAGTTTATAGTTTAATTTAAGTAAAGTGTAAACAAAAGTTAACAAGCTAAGGTTTTGCAGAGACTGCCCACATTCATAAATAAGACTACATTGAGTTCATGGCAACAGAATCTTAAAAGAAAAATATATCTCTGCCTAATACTCAAAATACATTAAGATACTGCAAGGTTTAATCTGGGGTCTGACTGAAGGTGAGAGATATAAAGAGGTCATGAAGAAGTTGTTATGATGGGCTGAGAAACAGAAGAATATAACCTGTTTAAAATCCTTACCAGTACTTAACCTGAGCAAAAGAAGTAATTGTAAGAGTTAGCTACTAGTGTTTTCTGTGCTCCACTGTCCATCTAGGGATTCTTAAACAGGATGCAGAATGTTATTTCAAGATGTGCTTCAAGAAAACACAGAATTACCACAGACAAAGGTGACAAACAAACAAAAAAGTTAAAAACAGAAAATCCCTTCCTTTTATTTATAACCTTCCAAATAGCTGAGATAGGCAGCTTTCATCTTCTAAGGAAACATTGTTCAAAGGTCTACATTTTGGTATTTTTCCAGGACGGACCACTCATGACTGACAGGAATGTTATAATACCACCCAACATGAGATTTCTGCTATCACAGACTATCCTCTAGTTTCTCTGACTGAATGTAACTGATTCTTTTCAGAGCCCAGAAGATGTTAGACACGAGCGATAAGAGTCTAAAGATCTTATCACCACCGACCTCTCAAAATGTCTTTTGATTAAGCTGCAATGCCTTTGCGGTCGAGCCAATTCTGCTGATCTGCCGATTCGAAAACACAAACGTTTTCTTTTCGTTTTCTCTTCCCCAACACAAATATAATTCGGCAGGAAAACAAACTCAACAATGTTCGACTGTCATGAGCTGAAGTTCTCAATGAGAAACAGACGCATCAGTCTAAACAAGGACAAAGCTCTGAGGTAACGTCTCCGGGTCCTCACCTATCTGTCTCTCCAGATCGGCGGCCTCCTCAGGTGTAGCGCGAGGCAGCACCCCTGGGTCCGTGAAGCTGGCTCTGAAGAGCATCCCCACTACGAAGGAGAACAACACCCCTCCGATGACCGGGATGGCGGGGGTCAGGTTGGACGCCAGGAACGGGCAGCTGCAACAGACATGGACATGAAGCTTTGAGAAAGCGACACACGACACTAGTTAGCAGTTGTTGATTTCTGTTTGCCGTTTCTTTTCTTAACTAGGAGGAAGCTAATCTACAAGCACCTTTTGATTTCTGAAATTCATTTTGAAAGCATTAAAAGACAAAGCAGGGAGTAATGATCTTTCTAGAAAGTAATACGAATGAAACAGAATCAAATATTCCCCCTCCAAGTCTTCTAAACAACAAGCATCCGTAATCAAATAAAACATATATAACTCATGTCTATTCAAAGGATTATGCCAATTTAAAAGAGACATCTTTTCAAAACCAAAACTATTTCACATTCTAGAACAACAGTAAGACAATCCCCATGGTGTGTATCTTTATGTAAATATAAGAGTTGTGTGTGGGTTCAAATCAGAATCTTAGATCCAGACGTTCGAGTCATGACATTCTGGAATTCATGGAAATGAATTCTTCAAAGTGTTCCGTCTGTATCTAAACATCCTAAAAACGTCCCAGAGAGCTGGGCTGGACGTGACTCAGTACAGACGAGTCTATAGATGTTATCTTATCAGCCTGCTAGGTTTGGTTACAGCGGCAGCTCTCCAAATAGACCCATTTAAAACTGTTAAACAGTTTGACTGAAGTGGATATCAATGGATGTTATGGTTGGCGGCCTTATACAACAGGGTTCATATCCTGAAGCTGGCATCCTGACATGTATCCAGTGGAATGTAATTCAAGGTCATTAAAACCCTTGTAAACGACCCAAAAACATTGTTATTCCAGCTATTCTCAGTTTCTTGATAAATATGGGTAACTTTTCGGAAGTAATTCTTCAAGCATGGGGGACTATTTGGAACATAACATTTTCATATTTTATTTTATTTTAGGCTGAAGGATTTAAGTTAACTTGACTTCAAAATCTTGGCTGAAGAGGAAAAATACTTTTCCCCCCTTAGCCGAAAGTCAAAGACAACCAAACAAATGTAACTAGGACAATCCAGGACTCTCCTTCTGTTACCTTGGAGACGCAAGCTGTTCTACAGGACACAAAGAGCTTGAGAGGAAACTGTTACCTTGGAAACAGGAACACTGGGGTGCCGTGCTTTGGAAGTTGTGGTATGGAATGTGGGAGGACTGAAAGACCACACAGAAAAAGCGATGGGGGGATGAGGGGGATGAGGCGGATGAGGGGGATGAGGGGGGTGAGGGGGGTGAGGGGGGGGATAGACAAGGAGATTGCAGACTCCATGTCTCATCTATTTGCAGATCCTTTGCTCATCTGTTTGCAAACTGGAACAGGCAGTTGTACAATCCACAGTAATTTAATAATGATGTTACTAAATCGAGTTCCAGTATGAGCCTGCAGTGACATAACATTGCAAGGGCCAGTCGTTACTTTTACAAGCCTGTTATTGGTGGCAAATTCACCTATTGCACCAAAACATGCCAATGTACAACAACTTGGACTTGAGTTATTCCCGTGAAACTTTGTTGTGTGCGACAAATGATCAACAGGAAAACTGGAGAACTGTCTGAGAGCTCACTGGACATGTTCCAGATGGAAGAAGGGAGAGAGATGGAGAGAGAGACAGAGAGAGAGGGAGGGAGGGAGAGAGAGGGAGGGAGAGAGACACAGAGAGAGACAGAGAGAGAGGGAGGGAGGGAGAGAGAGGGAGGGAGAGAGACACAGAGAGAGAGACAGAGAGAGAGGGAGGGAGGGAGAGAGAGGGAGGGAGGGAGAGGGAGGGAGAGAGACAGAGAGAGAGAGACAGAGAGAGAGAGAGAGAGAGAGAGAGAGAGGGTGAGACCATGTGGTTTGCTCCCTTGAAAGAGCTGGTTTGTCCTATGCTTCCATCACAAGACATCCTTGTGTTATTTCTCAGCACGTCAGGCTTCTAGGAATCAAAATACAACTTGGTCAACTGTGGAATGTGTGGAGTAGCCTGCTTACTCACCTGACCTTTATGCACATGGTCCGCATTAACATGACCTTATGAAACACACATATTTCTATAAGGCCTTTTTAATTTTTGATCAGTTAAGTTTTTGTGTAAAGTTGTATTTTTGCCTGACTCAATTAATATGATGAAGAACGTGTTAATACCAATAACATACATTGTTGAGCAATTTGCCGGCTATTTCCAATCAAACGCTCTTCAGCTGGTCAAAATCCAAACCTTCATCTGCCTGAATCCAAACCCATGCTTTGAGGTCAAACTGGGGAAATAGAAAACCCTCTGGACTTACTGTTAAAGGAGTCAAATAGCATGACACTTAGACACTAAGACACTAAGACCATTCAGTGACTGTCTCACACAGGCCTTTCTGCTACCGTAAAAAGCCAGTTACAGTGGATGTTTTGGAGTCGAAGTTTGGAAAGGGGGGGTTAGAATAGATGAATGAAACACAACCACAAAGTCTAATCCAAAACAATCTTAAATTTTGGTCAGCGGACCAAGCCTAGTACATTAGTGACTAGTATCCTGTTCCTGTGTGTAATAATAAAACAGTCTAACCTCACTTCTAAACAATGCTGCTCATCCTGGTGGATCTGGTTTTTACCACAAGTGTATTTGTACTTCATCACTTACTCAAAAGCAAAGAATAACCCGCTGGTGACCATAATAAGGACCAGGGTTAGGTAGAACACCCCAGTCTGCCTGGCCATCATGATCCTTCCGTTACAATAGAATTTATTTCTGCCTGGAAAGATTTGCCATTTCCTCTGAGGTGCTCTCCTCTTCTTATTATGGGATGAATCCATAGGTGAGGAGTTCAGTGTGCAGATCTGATTATACTGACAATCCTGCATCATCAGGTCTGAGATGCATCTATGCACCTTCCAGTACAATATGGAGAGTGAAAATGTATTTCACGAATGATGTGGAGATGTATCTAGGCTCCCCACACTCTCCAGTGCTCCAGTGGATGTAAGGCAATCCTTTACAAAGAAAAAAATACGATTTGAATGAATTGGTCTTGAAGTTCTCAGTAATATCCAGATGCTTTTTAGTAACTAGTCTTTATGATGTTCCACTGGGTCCTTAAAGGTCTTGGAAAAGCTCCCCTGGTGTCTATCTCAACGTCCTCTTCATCAAAAAGAGCGACAAAAACATTTGTTTGAATAGTTCTTCCATCGTATTTGAAGCAGCAGTTTAAATCGCGTTCCTGGTCTCCAGTATGTCGGTAGGTTATCCAACACAAACCAAACAAGAAAATCCTGAAAGAATCGAAGCGATTCCAATGAAAACTCTCCAGATCTTTAACACTGCGTCCTCCCACTGTCCTCCTTCATCTTTCCTAAACCTCCAGATCTACACTGGACAATCAGTCCAAAAAACACGGATCCATAAATCCAAATGTTCTTCAGTCCGACTGAAAATGAAGCTGAATCAGTGACGTGGAGACGAGCATCTTCCAGAACAGAGTAGAGTGGGAGGAGGGGGGGGGGGGGGGGGGGGGGGGGAAGAGGAGGAGGGAGGAGGAGGAGGAGGAGGAGGAGGAGGAACCCCAGCAGCATGTCACCTTCCTCACCTTGCCTGGTCCAGGACTCAGTAACCACCTTAACCCAAAACACACAGGAAGGTTTGATCATTTCATAAGAATAAGACATTAATTAATAAACCAGGAGACAGACCATGCATTCACCAAATGAATGACCACAATATGACTGCAGGAGTCAAAACAAAATGAGTCAATACCTGAACACGAATACAGTATCACTAAATATCTAAGAGAAACACAACCTTTTTGCACTAAAATATTTAGGTTTGGAGGGGATCTTTCCCCTCCACCAGGCAGTGTTGATAAACACGTAGATTTACTAAGTGTGCATGCTTACTAAGTCTATTTAATTGAGCAAAATGAAATGTATTACTTGTTTATTAAAGTGTTATTAAGGTGTTACTGTCATTGTTTTGAAGACAATGAAAGACTTCAGATCGAATTGGATATATTTCAAAGGTTCCGCCTGAGCTTGTTTCTAGGAGGACACTTATCAGTGACGGACCAGGCAACATGACAGCTGAGGATGAAAATATGAGTTTAAATGTTTCTGCATCAACTGGGAACAATAATGACGACAAGGACAAACTGCAGTTACTCAAAGGTAAGAGTCGTGCAGTAAATGTTTAGATGAATGAGATTTGCATTTTATAATGTTTGTAGTTATTGCAGATCTCTGAAGGTTAGATAGTCCAGGCCTACACTGCAGGAAGGACATCGAGCTGCAGAATGATGATAAAGATTCTTCCTAAAATGAATCCTCTTATTTATCTTTCCTCTCTACGCAGGTGCTGCTTATCTTACCACTGTGGCCTCTGCTGGAATAATCGCAGGGTTTGGCTCAACATTGGCGTTAGCAAAGAAGAAGAGTCCAAACTGGTTTAACAAAGTATGTTAGATGGTTTTAGTGAATTATATCAATGAAGCATGAGTCCTAATTCAGATAGTTCTGTTTCCTGCCTGTCGCTTGTGAGTCAGCTGCATTATTCTACCAGATATTAAACACAAGCTTGTTATCTGCAGAGTCTAAAACACTTATGTCTCTTTATAGATGTCACCAGGATAGAAATAATGTGTTAAATATCTCAGCATAGTGTTGAATGTGAAGAGCTGTTTTATGTAACTGTTTTATAACTCTGTGACAGCAGTGTTAATATGTTAATAGTTTTTCTCTTGTAATCTCAACACTTGCCTAAGTGTAGAACCACCACTATATCACAACATTATAGATAAAAAATGTTTTATATTAACTTAAAAATACCACATACTAGGGCCTTTGTTTACTGTGTTAAGTCTATTTTAAGTCACTGACATGGCTCTTAGAAACCCCAGTCTCATTCAAACACGCCTTGTAAAGCGGTTAAATTAGATTTAGTGTGGCGGGGTATGCTGTCCAGGTCAGTGCAAGTAATTAAGTGGACAAGCGTCACTTACAAATTACATGTAGATATTTACCTGTTTTTGCTGGATTTCTTCCCAGAGGAAACCAGGACAGCAGTCATCAAGGTTCTTCTCTGCTCACTTTCTGCTGCTGTCACACCAAATTCTAATAACAGATAATCTAATGAGAAAAGCCATTTAACGACAGAAAGCATAATTACGTTAAAATGGGTAATTAAGTTACTGGTTATGTGTTCTTCTAGACAGCTTTTTCAGATCTGTGGAGGCTCTCTGTCACGTCAGCTAATTGCAGAATTAGTCTGCCAGTATTCTACCAATGATGATCTAGTTCCTGTTGATCAACTGATGTTTGGCCCCTTGTGTTCTCCAGGGGGTGACGGCTACAGCTGCTCTGCCAGAGTCAGGGGCCTCTCTGGCCCTGAGGGCCCTGGGCTGGGGGTCCCTCTACGCCTGGTGTGGTGTGGGTCTGCTCAGCTTTGCTGTCTGGAAAGCCATGGGAGTCCATAGTGTATGTATCATCAACAACAACAACAACATCACAAACAACAAACAGTCATTTATCAGATGCTCTTATCCAAAGAGATTTACAGCAAGTACAGGGACATCCCCCCCCCCCCCCCCTCCCCCCCCCACCCATCCCCCCCCCCCGCCCCCCCGAGGTGAAGTGCCTTGCCCAAGGACACAGTTATGTTGACACAGCCAGGGCTCAAACCGGATACCTTCTGATTACTAACAACTACGCCACACGACATCACATTACAGTTTATAACTAAGAGTGAATACCAACACAGCCCAGGTTGATATTGTCAGGTATGCTTCAATTGTTAAAGGATCATAAGATGATGAATACATAGTCATTTCTTTTTTGGGGGATGGGGGCAGTTAACAGAGTTCAGGCAAACGATGCAGTCGATCTTCCCAGCGATCCCCAAGAATGAGACGGAGAGAAGCCAACACTGAACCTGTAGACTGGGATTCTATCTTCCAGTCCAAATGAAGGAGAGGATCTGCCTCCTCAGTGGCCAAAAACAGACTTCAGCAACACGACAGACTGGAGAGGACTAATAATGAAGGAGCTGAGGGAGGGGAGAGGGAAGAAGACTTCGTCACCCAGACCTGTGACGTCACCTCTTCACCCTCTCCTCTGCTGTTCATGTAGGGGCAGCAGGTTCTCATCAACCCACAAGCTTCGACCAGACGGCCTCTGATGTCTCAAGCTCCAGTACTGCTTCCTGGGTTTCCTAAACTCACAGTCTCAAAGCAACAATGCTGTCTTGGTTGGTGACAGGTGCCTGTTGAACTGGACTCACTGACACTAAATTCTCAGATCCAGCTCTCAAGATTAAACTGTAGGAGGATCTATTGTGCTTGTAAGGCCAAAAATGGCATCAAGTCTCGTCTATGTTTTACTGCTGAATTAACTACAGTCATAACCATCTGTTTGTTTGCTATTCTCGTGTGTTTCATCAAAGAGCGGAACTGAACTTGTTGATCTGGTTAACGGTTTAACGAGGGGAAATAAAAATATCGCATCTGCGGTCAGTGCAAATGTGCTTGTGACTGTTTCCCCTGATGTTTTGGTTCCCATTTAGTCTGCATAATCCAGTTTGGAGGTCGATGTCATGCAAACTGTGACGCCACAGCTGCTAAAAGGCTCGCTGTGGGTACATTAGATGATCTCCCCCCCCCTAGACACACAGACTGGGAGGAAAACATATGGCTCCCTCTCTCCTAAATATACATCAAACGTCGATGTTTTTCCTCAAATAAAGAGTCTCTAGGATCTGTCAGTGCTCAACCAGGGTTCATGTACATTTATTCATAAACATGTGGAACATATAGTAAAAAGATTTCATGTTGAATAAACAATGTTTATCAAATGAAAGGGGAGGAGATCTGGCATCAAGAGAACTTTAACATTTCTTATAACTGTGTTTGCGAGTCACATGTTATTTTCAACAACATTATTCTGGAATACAGTTCTGCCCATCTTGTACTGCAAACTGTACAATCTAAATACATGTTTTTCAGACATGGTTTAACCAAAGCAGTGAGACCATCTGCCTGTCTTTAACAGACACTGAATCACAGACCATAAAAATACCATTTTTAAATACATCAAGTGACCGAAACCCCCATTTTAAGAGAGGCAACTAAACAGGCCAAAAGGTTAAAAGCTAGTATGATAGTTAGCATGAGCGCTATCGTGAAGAGATTCTCTACCGTCACTAATTCAGACCTCCTGGAGAAGAAACTGAATGAGGCTGTCGAATGTACAACTTCTATATACAACTGAGCCACAGATGAGAAGTTCTCAGAGGAAGTGGAGTGTTTGCAGTAATGTTTGTTCAAAGTTGTGTGTGTCTGGACAGCGTCTGGACTCAGACTGCAGGACGTGTTCGTCCATCGGCTCTGTCACTGGTCTGGTTCTACGATACTGACGGGCAAATCATCAGTGGTCAAAAGTCATTCACATTTGATCGTCTCCCCTCCCCCTTCCCAAACCAGCCAACTAATCCTATTGCACAACAGATCTTTTTTCCCCGGCATTATTTTCTTCTTCTCCAGAACAAGATAGACGTACTGTTTAAGAGTCAGTGTTTAATCTGAACACATGGCCAGAGAACTATCTACAACATGTCTCACATTTTAAATAAATCTGCACCCCCCCCCCCCCCCCCCATTCCTGCCCCCAAATAAAACAACCAATAAACACAAAGAATCCCCACAGCAACAAGACCAACAGAGACCAAACTAACGGGTTTTTTTTATTGTTGGATTTCAACTTTGGCTGAAACAAATAAACCCTTCTCCCAAATTAAAAGAATAGAAAAATTAAAAATACCAGGT
>CM059327.1:13713305-13754621 GCA_030340685.1 Protosalanx chinensis
TAGGAGACTTTGGTCCAGATCATAATACTGACAGAGAGACAGAGAGTGATAGTGAGAGAGAGAGAGACAGAGAGAGAGGGAGAGAGAGAGAGAGAGAGAGCGAAGCGAGGAGTTTCACACTCTCATATCTGTTCTTAAACCTGGGGCATGGTTCCAGAAGGTACTGTCAGCCAGACGTGTAAGGTCCTGCTGCCTGGACTGCTGATGGGTGTGTGGGTGTGAACTCACAGGTAAGCTGGATGGTCTCTCCTGCTGGCCGAGGCCCATCTCCTCATGGTTGGGCTTCCCAGGGGTCAGAGCAGACGGACCCCTGCTGCCATAGCCATCCTGGGGCACCTCCTGGAGGAGAACAGGGCAGGAGAGGAAGAGGGAAAGACAGAGAGAGAGAGACATAGAGACAGAGAGAGAGACAGAGAGAGAGACAGAGAGAGAGAGACAGAGACAGAGAGAGAGAGACAGAGAGAGAGACAGAGAGAGAGAGACGTATGGGCGGATGGGAACCAAAATATCCTATAGATAAGAGATTATCTGTACTTCAAGGTGGATGTGAGGCCCACAGATTTCATCAGAGGTGTCCAATCCTGGTCCTCAGGGGCCACATTGTCCTGACAGTTTTAGATGTTGGACCAGTCGTTTGATCAGGTGTGCTGGAGCAGGGAAACATCTAAAACTGTCAGGACAGTGTGGCCCCTGAGGACCAGGGTTGGAAACCCCTGGATTACAACAAGATGACCTGACGTCCAATCACTGGACAGAGACAGCATCTCCTGTGTGGATGTTTCCTCTGAATAACCTCCTCTAAGGTGACCCTGACATAGTAACAGGAAAGGAGGCCAACTGCTTAAACGAGGAGTGGCAGTAAAACAATCTTGGAAAGTATGACAAGTGTGTGTGTGTGTGTGTGTGAGAGAGAGAGAGAGAGAGAGAGAGTTTTACTGCCTTTACATCCACTAATTAGACAATGTCAATAAACTTGCAACCCCCTGCTAATAGAGACAAAGTTTATTTGAGCATCGGTGGAAATGAGGCGGTGGGGGGTATGGACACCTGCTTTAGCTCTGTGGCTGACATATTGACTGAAGCCCTGCTTGCCTGCCTGCCTGCCTGGTTGGCTGGCTGCCTGCCTGGCTGCCTGCCTGGCTGCCTGCCTGGCTGCCTGGCTGGCTGACTTCTCTGCAGAGCTGTGATAATTGGGTCAGGGCCAGGTCACAGACACAGGTATGTGTTTACACTCCAACGATGACATCAGTGCTCCAGCGTGTGTGTGTGTGTGTGTGCCGCGTGGAACAGCTGCTCTAGCTAGATAAAGGCCACTTCCTTCAACAGGGGGCGGAGGTTAGGAGGGCGGGCGGGGGAGGAGGAGGAGGAGGGGGGGGGGGGGGGGGGGGCCTGGAGACTGAAAGCACCGGGAGGGGAAACGCATCATAGCGAAGGTATGCAGCCAGAGAGAGAGCAGCTCCTCCCCCAGAGGAGCCAGATGTACGACTGCTTGGTTTGATCTGAGCTCCAGAAGGGTTAGAGAGGGTTTCATCACAAGACTTCCACTGGAAGAAAGAAAGAAAGAAAGAGTGGGTGGGTTCTGTGGAAGGACGCTTGTGCATGTTCTAGAATGGGAATTCTGAAATGAAAAGAGCCCTTCAGGAGATGAATGCAACAGAGCAGTGAAGTAGACCCCCCCCCCCCCCCCCCCCTTCCCTCCACAACACTGCCAAAATCACGGCGTTATTTCGTAACCTTCCACTGTCGTTTGATCCTCGCTTGATGGTCGATCTCAGTTGTAATGTTTCTGATGCGTTCCGTCAAGCTGTGAGCGCTGCCAGGCAGTCAGGGGGCACTGCACATGAGATCCACATTAAAGGGCAGGTTCAGCTTTACATTCATAAATGCCTGGCTGAACACCAAGGAAATGTTCAGAGGATTAACTGGAGGTGTACGAGGTGAGTGCATGATGTAAGAGAACTGAGGATGTCTGCCCTGCCAAAGCAAACCATGCCCAATCAAAAGGAACATCAACTGATGGGATAGGGGGCCCTGCGGGAGTGGGGCTTTGGGGGAGTGGGGGGGGGGGGGGGGGGGGGGTGGCTGGGGAGGAGAGGAGGGTCATTTGAGATGCATGAGCAATCGAGCGATGTGAGGTGTAAAAGTCCCCATTCTCCAATTCCCTGAATTCATTCATTCACTAGACAATGATTCACCCTGCTAGGACACATGAATCAGCACATGATCTAACTCTGCTCTCTTCTTTTTAGGAGAGGTTTTCGTTGGTAAAAAAAAATATATATATATATATATCTACATTCTGGCACATTCCACTTGATATCCTTGAGGAGGGATGTGTTATGTGTTAGCTAAGAGGAAGGACAGAGGTAGAGGCAGGACAGGCTGGTCCTCTCCTCATCCACACCTCTTCATTAGATCCCCCAGCAGACTGGACGCTGTTACTGGACGCTGTTACTGGACGCTGTTACTGGACGCTGTTACTGGACGCTGTTACTGGACGCTGTTAGAAAACACTCATCCAAGTGGTGAGAAACGGGAGGGAGGGAGGGCTGTTGCCATAGCGACGCCAGCAATGAGCGGGGGGGGTGGGGGTGGGGGGTGCTGCCTGTGTGTTCCAGTCTGCAGGCTGTAACACCCTAACCCACTGGGCTGGGAGCAGCTATTGTTTATTCTCAGTCGACTTTAAAGGCCAGAATGATCCTCCTCTAACCTGGAGCTCTCCGCTGATGAAAGGCTGCTTGGCTCTCATGAGCCGCACACTCATATCAGCAGTGGAATACAGCAGAGCAGGACCCCCCCCCCCCCCACACACACACACACACCCTCCCCCTCCTCCCTCTACAGAAACTGATCTTCACTCAGACAAGTCCCAACAGCAACACTAAAGTTACCCCCAGCATACTTCATCACAGAGATGGTCTCTCTTTTTGTGCCTTAATTCTCCTGGCTCTTCGTGTCAAACATACCTTTCCCCCACGTGTGTGTGTGTGTGTGTGTACTTCCTCACTGATTCACAAAGCCTGCACACACACACACACACACACACACACACACAAAGCTAATTAAGGCTGTCAGTAGAGGAGAAAGCCAAGCTCACAGGGGAAATCCCCGACGCTATGAGCAGACTCGCACTGTGTCCTGCCACAAACACAGCACAGCCGCTGGGCTCAGCTCTTTGATGGAGGTCATCATCATCTCCAGCGATACGGACCTCTCCTTCCTTCCTGCCTGGCTTGCTGGCTCTCGCCCGGCGAGTTCAAGCTCTGGCTGTCGTTAGCAGCTGAGCTGCATCATTACAGCCCCCAGCTTCACAGCCACGCGGCGCTAACGAGCACAGCGGCCATCTTTTAGCGGACTCCCAGATAGCAGGGGTTCAGGGAAGTGAGTCTCTCTTTCATTCTAACCCGTTTATACCTCTGTCATCTCGGGCGAAAACAGCGGGTGAACACATGCAAGGCTGAAAAACGAACTTCCTTTATCAGCCTGAATGAAAATAATAGTGTTGTGGTCGAGGGAAGAGAGCGGGGAGCGGGAGAGCGAGGCAGAGCTCTGTGTCTGCAGTGTGTCTGTCTGCAGTGGGTCTGTCTGCAGTGTGTCTGCAGTGTGTCTGTCTGCAGTGGGTCTGTCTGCAGTGTGTCTGCAGTGGGTCTGCAATGTGTTTGCAGTGTGTCTGCAGTGGGTCTGCAGTGGGTCTGTCTGCAGTGTGTCTGCAGTGTGTCTGTCTGCAGTGGGTCTGTCTGCAGTGGGTCTGCAGTGTGTCTGTCTGCAGTGGGTCTGTCTGCAGTGTGTCTGCAGTGGGTCTGCAATGTGTTTGCAGTGTGTCTGCAGTGGGTCTGCAGTGGGTCTGTCTGCAGTGGGTCTGTCTGCAATGTGTCTGCAGTCTGTCTGCAGTGGGTCTGTCTGCAATGTGTCT
This sequence comes from Protosalanx chinensis, assembly GCA_030340685.1. NCBI lineage: Eukaryota > Metazoa > Chordata > Actinopteri > Osmeriformes > Salangidae > Protosalanx > Protosalanx chinensis. The sequence goes on from CM059327.1 coordinate 13,717,219, forward strand.
GCACTGGGTCTGTCTGCAATGTGTCTGCAGTCTGTCTGCAGTGGGTCTGTCTGCAGTGTGTCTGCAGTGGGTCTGTCTGCAATGTGTCTGCAGTGTGTCTGCAGTGTGTCTGCAGTGTGTCTGCAGTGTGTCTGCAGTGTGTCTGCAGTGTGTCTGTCTGCAGTGTCTGCAGTGTGTCTGTCTGCAGTGGGTCTGCAGTGTGTCTGTCTGCAGTGTGTCTGCAGTGTGTCTGTCTGCAGTGGGTCTGCAGTGTGTCTGCAGTGTGTCTGCAGTGTGTCTGCAGTGTGTCTGCAGTGTCTCTGCAGTGTCTCTGCAGTGTGTCTGCAGTGTGTCTGCAGTATGTCTGCAGTATGTCTGCAGTGTGTCTGCAGTGTCTCTGCAGTGTCTCTGCAGTGTGTCTGTAGTGTGTCTGCAGTGTGTCTGCAGTGTGTCTGCAGTGTGTCTGCAGTGTCTCTGCAGTGTGTCTGCAGTGTGTCTGCAGTGTCTGCAGTGTGTCTGCAGTGTCTCTGCAGTGTCTCTGCAGTGTGTCTGTAGTGTGTCTGCAGTGTGTCTGCAGTGTGTCTGCAGTGTCTCTGCAGTGTGTCTGCAGTGTGTCTGCAGTGTCTGCAGTGTCTCTGCAGTGGACTCTGCAGTGGGCTCTGCTTGGATATCACCCTGACAACCAGGAGGGTTTTACTCAAGGTCACTTCCTCATTAGTTCAGCCAGTGTGGTCGTCCACTTCAGCCTCTCTAGCTGTGCTTTTCACAAACGCACACGCACACACACTCACTCACACTCACACACTCACTAAACACACCACAAAGGCAACACACACCAAGTCAGGGTTTCCCCCCCAAAAAATAAACGACTGCAGCTGACCCTGCACCCTTTAAATGGCTGACTCAATGAGGGGCCAGGGAGGCTGGACCTCATTACAGCCCCGGCCTTTATGAGAGAGAGAGGCTGGAGAGCAGATGGCACCAGATAGTTCTGACTCCAATCTAAAGCCAGCTCAGTCTCTGTCAGTGGGCTACTTTTCATATTGATTTCTTCTCTTTCTCTCTCTCTATCCCTCCCTCTCTCTCTCTCTCCCCCTCTCTCTCTCTCTCCCTCTCTCTCTCTCTCCCTCTCTCTCTCTCTCTAGAAAATAGGGCGAGCACAGCTGTGCCAAGGCTAATAAATGAAAAGGTATTGAGCCGTTAGGTATGAAGCTTCCAATATAAGCCTTGGCTTTACTAAATGAAAAAAAGTCAAGTGCTGTCTGAGCGGCGGGCTTTGAAGCTCCGCCCCCCTACACCTGACTGTCTCCTTTGTGAACAGGAAGTGACAGGACACAATGTGTTGATCATGATGGCGCCCCCACAGCAGCGAGTCATCTCACACCCGCTGCCCTGACAAACCCTCTAGGAGGCCCACAAAGAGAGAGCAATTTCACTTGGACACTCAAGCTTCTCCCTCCAGGATCAATAAAACTAATTGAACTGACACCGTTCCAATAGGTTCCTTCGCTGTTGGCCCAGCAGGGCATTGTGGGAGTTAGTGTCCCCCTCTTACCTGCTGTGGCGGTGGGCGGGACTGCATGTAAGGTGGCTGTGTGGGGGCGGAGGGCTGCTGCTGCTGGGCGGGGCTGAAGTACGGAGGCTGTCCCTGCTGGCAGTACCCAGTCATGCCCTGCTGCTGCCCATACTGAGCTGCCATCTGCTGAGGGCCAACACACAGAACGCTGCTCAGTTACACACACACAACAAACACACAAGTCTACACACGCACAACCAGCATGAACGCAACTCAAAGTGACTACTTAAAGCCCCCCTGTGTTCCATGCTGGTCTTGTTGACCAACAAACCTGATGAGTTAGGCAGGATTTAGTTTTCCAACCATCGAACCCTGTGAGGTCTGAGCTAGCCTGAGACCACGCTGTCTCCTTCTTCTGAGCTAGCCTGGGACCAAGCTGTCTCCTCCTCCTTCTCCTTCTGAGCTAGCCTGAGACCATGCTGTCTCCTCCTCCTTCTCCTTCTGAGCTAGCCTGAGACCAAGCTGTCTCCTCCTCCTTCTCCTTCTGAGCTAGCCTGAGACCACGCTGTCTCCTCCTCCTTCTCCTTCTGAGCTAGCCTGAGACCAAGCTGTCTCCTCCTCCTTCTCCTTCTGAGCTAGCCTGGGACCAAGCTGTCTCCTCCTCCTCCTCCTTCGTTCACTGCAAGCTGTCGTTTGGAAGTCTTACGTAACCAAATGTTTTGGGTGGGGGGGCAACATCTGCTACAGGCACGCCCCCCCCCCCCCCCCCCCCAAGCCTCAGCTGGAGTCACTCACATTGGGCAGGATGTCAAACAACAAGGGGGGGGTGGGTGGGGGGAAGGGGGTTAAGAGAAAATGAGACACCCACCACACTGATGAGAATTCGGTTAGGGACCAATTACCAGAGCATCATCCAATCAAGGGCTTCTAATCCTGCTGTTTGTAGGGGAGGTCTTTCCTTACCCGGGGTCAGTTAAGTTCACATCTACTTCATTCAACTACATGACCCTCCAGTATTTATATCACAGGAACCAATGACTTCAGAGGTAACAGGCACTAGTGAAAAGCCTTTTCAGGCTAACTCTGTCTTTCAATTGTGTATTAGGAAGACTAATCAGCCAGCCAGTTTATCTGAGCAGTCCACTCCTCTGGAGGCCCACAGGGCGTCCAGTCAGTTTTTCCACCCATAATATAGACTCATCACTGGGGCGCTAACACTGATGGATGACTGTCTGTCTACCATCCACTCTTCACCTCATTCACCCTCATCTCTCTCTCATTGCTCTGACTCTCTCTCTCTCACAACCTCTCTCTCTCACAACATCTCTCTCTCACAACATCTCTCTCTCTCCCGTCTCTCTTCTCCCTCTCTCTCCCCTCTCATAGTGTTTCCAGGCCCACCACAGATATATATATCTCTCTCTCCCTCTCTTTTATTCCTCTCTCTCATTGCTCTGACTCTCTCTCACACACACACAACATCTCTCTCTCTCTCCCATCTCTCTTCTACCTCTCTCTCCCATCTCATAGTGTTTCCAGGCCCATATCAGCCCATATCAACCCTGATCAGCAGCACTGCTGGTAGAGAGCGGAGGGAGAGCGTCTCCCCTCTCTGCCTAGACCAGGGGCCTGGCAGTGATGGGTCCTGCCAGTCTGCCATGTCATTACAGCAGTAATCGATGTGTACATTGGCTGCAAGACTGGAGGCAGCGGTAACATGCTAATACTTTCAGCTGGCTCGCTCTGCAGACACCAGTCAACCCTCATTAAGAGCTGGTGGTGGCTACTAACGAGCTGGACTGAAAGGCCTTTAATTATGGTAATGTGTGTTGGTGGCAATTTTATCACAAATGGTAACAAATATCTGCTCTTAATTGTCCTTCTCTTGAAATATCTGTTATATCAATGTCTCTCTAGGCTGTGATCGAAATTGACTCGTTAGGAATTCTTGTTTTGCACCTTCCTGGACAAACGCTCTGGTCTGGTTTCCTGTTGTGGCAGAGTGAGAACAAGTTAGGCATCTGTCTGTAGATAAAGGACATCACGTCTTCAGTTAATCCTCTAAGAGTTACGGCCATGAAGAAATGGTGCATCTCCAGTGATCTCTGATTTCAGACTCATACAGGATCTAGGTTCAACACGGTCTAGAACGTCAGCATCAGGACAAACATGGGAGCTGAATCCCACAGGAGTGAATCAGCAGAGACGACTCCCAGCAGGTAGAAGAGGAAGGATTCAGAGACGTTCAAACCAGAGCACAAAGCTGAGAATGCATCATCGACTGAGGAGAAGAAGAAGGGAAATAAATCCATTCCTAATTATCTTGAAATATTAAGCCTGATCTTTGAATGGCATCTCTAACACAGACTATCTGCTCTGCTGCTTCCTGCCTGCACACAGCCACGCTCCCTCCTCCTCATCCTCCCTCCATCCTGCTCCACCTCTCCCTCCCTCCCTGCTCCCCTCCCTGCCCACCCCCCCCCCCCCCTCCTCTCCAGCAGCAGGAGCCATTTGGTCACTCGGAGCAGGGAACGCAATCAATAGCAGGAGTGCGGTGGAGCCCTGCTGGTATCTGACCGGTTGAAACATCCAATTTCAGGTAGGATCCGAGAGGTAATAAAGGAGGTGTCTGGGGACCATCTGGGGGGGGCGCTCAAGGATAAAAGTCATTACGTAGTCTCTCTCTCTCTCTCTCTCTCTCTCTCTCTCACTCAGGCAGGGCTGACAGCACTGACAGTGGGCCCTGGGGTCAACCCGAAACAGAGAAGGCTGTTGACTGCTAATGATGCCTTGTAATGATACTAGAGCATTTCCTTTAGGAGGGGAAGGGGAGTGATGGGGGGGGGGGGCGGACTACATTTTTCATTTACACGGCTGGGGTGTTTTATGCTGAAAGGCTGCAACATCAAATTTTCCAATTGGAATAATAATTGCACATGGGTATCACCTAACAGATTATATGCCATCTAAAAACAGTGACTAGGCCACTAGGAATGATGTCATTTGTGCCATCACCAACATCTACAAGAAGAAAGTGTGCGTGTGTGTGTATGTGTGTGTGTGTGTGTAGGGCACTTGCATATATTTTGCCTTTAGCTAAACGGAGGGCACAGAAATCAGTGATCCATTCTTATCAAAGTGGGTTTCCATTCATATGTTTTCATGGCTGAAGTGGAGAAAGGATGAGGGGAGATAAAGAGACCAGGGGGAAGCTGCTGCACTGACATCTGACTTCAATCAGAAGCCCAATGACAACACATAAAAAGACACACAACTGTAATATTCCAGAGTCTGCGTGTGTGTCCCTGTGTGTGTGCCTGTGTGTGTGCGTCTGTGTGTGTGTGTGTGTGTGTGTGTGGCTGTGTGCGTGTGTGTGTGTGTTGCACGGGACCGCAGCGTCGCCACACTCACACCATATGAGCAGTCAGGGTCCGAGTCAGCAGCAGAAACTGAAATCAGCAGACTGGAGCTAAATATAGCCAGTCAGTCAGTCTGCACCCAGAATAACCTGACCTAGCACTGTGAGGCCTGGCTGGCTGGCTGGCTGGCTGACTGGCTGACTGGCTGGCTGACTGGCTGCACTCAGACATGTGGGTCAACAGCTCCCGTACCCAGACACTCCTCACAGGGACCAACACAGATCCTCCAGCCTTGTGATTGGCCCACTCTCTCTTTATTTAATTCCCTGTGAGGCTCTTTAGCTACTGTACACAAATAGTAAAGATGGAGTCATGTGTTTGGGTGGTGAGGGTGTCGGCCCCCCCCCCGGCTGTCCCAAACATAACGTTGTGTCCTTGGGCAAGGCACTTCACCCTACTTTGCCTCAGGGGGGGGGGGGGATGTTCCTGTTCCTGTACTTGCTGTAAGTCGCTCTGGATAAGAGCGTCTGCTGAATGACTACAGTGTAAATGTAATGCTGTGCTGGGGTGTGAGGAGCAGGCATACCTGCTGTTGAGAGTACTGCATTCCACCCATGCTCATCTGAGTCCTTCCAGGCATCCCCATGGGGTAGCGGTGAGGAGGGGGGGATCCGTACGGCTGCCCAGGGTAGGACCCTGCCTGCTGCTGGGAGTACGGATGGTTGCTCATGTTGTAGAACTGGGAGCGCGTCATTGCCATCGCGTCCACGGGTTGAACCTGGGTGATGGGAGAGACAACGATGAGAACTATCAATGAAGCTCGTTAGATTTCTCAACAACATGGGAGACTCACTGGAAAATATTGTGAGTTCAAGTACAAGAGTGGTGACATCAAATTGGCATATTTTAATGAAATACGATTTTTTTAAATCAAATTAAACATGATTTTAAAAGCCCTTTTAACTGGCAATGGTTGGTTTTTGGTCGTATTTCACCATTGGTAGAGTCACCTGCTTCATCACCAATCAATAGGCTCTCATCCCTGGCCCTGCCTGTCCAACATGGTGCCAGGATTTGAACAGATATGAAGGCTAATGTGTCATCAAGTGCTCCGAGACTCAGGTTATCCACAAGTGGGGTGGCTATGCCAAAAAAAGGAGCGAGGCAGCAATTTAGGCTAATCTTCCCATGTCACTGCCAAGTTCCAGCCAATTGAAGGATCACTTAGAGGAAAATGTGAGCAATCGAGAAAGCCTAGGAGTCCACTTCAACTTGGCCCGAGTGTCAGCAGTCATGCCTGGGTATCCTGCAATATCACCAACCACTCACATTCAGTAAGATTTCAGAGAACAGGAGGTAGAGGAACCATACAGGTAAAGGCTGAAACTCACAGTGATTTGGCCTGTTTTTATAGTATTGTCTGACATGTAAAATCATTCAAGATGATGATTGTCATAGGGATGAAAACAGGTTACTTCAAATGGTTTATTGAAAGAAATCCACGGCCTTTCAACTACATAGTCTACGTTACATCAAAAGTGTCTAATGATCTTCTTCTTTTTTTTTTGTATCTGGCAAGAGCAGTAAATATTAAATTCTATGTTGTTTCGACATATTCTACAACTTTTAAATGGCTTAAATCCTTTAAATCCAAGATAATTGCGGTTCTGTTCATTTCAAAGCTGAAATCACGACAACAACAACAAATTGCTTAATTAAAATACAAGAATGGCTGGTATGTGCTTCTCAGGCTAGGAAGGCAGCCAGGCAGTCCCCTTTCAATTGAGGAACTACAAGCCTAACACAGGCTACACTACAGTCCATAATCTCATTTAAGTTTACTATGATGTGTGGATTTAAAGACCAGCAGCCTTATAACCAATAAACTGATAATGATCACAATGATAACCATGCCAACCAAAATCATTAACTGAAAATCTCCCTTCTCGCACTTCTGTCAAGTCTGAAATGTGAGAGAGAGCTGAGAGGCTAACAGGCCATCTCCTCTGTCATAAAGTTAATTTAAAGATTCAAATCACAACATATCAGTAAAGATCATTGATTTACAAAAAACACCCTTTTACTACATGTCTGTCTGTGATTGAAACCTCATCGATGTTAAATGAAACTAGCAAAACTAAACTGGTAAAAAACTCAACAGTTTTAACCACATATCTGAATGATTGTTTTAAAAAGACGACCAAAGAATTAAACAGTATTTACATTGCAAACTGACTGCTGAGTAACACATAGATAGAAATAAGACTAAACAAAAGAGTAGATAAAGATTAAAACCTTTCACACCCTTAACAAAGACAGAAAATAACCTGTTATTGGTATAAATGGCCTCTGTTATTTGAAGGGTCATTAGTCTGATAGTAGAAATAACCACATGGCTAATCTGCATGAGTGAAGGTCAAGGCAGCACCTCAATGGGCTCCTGGCCAGTCCCCTGGGAACAGCACTATGTACATGACATTTAGTTATACTATGTACATACATGTACTATGTACTACACACATTTATACTATGTATTTATACTACATACATTTATACTATACACATTTATACTATACTACATACATTTATACTATGTATTTATATTACATACATTTATACTATGTATTTATACTACACACATTTATACTATGTATTTATAATATGTATTTATACTACACACATTTATACTATGTATTAGAAGACGATATTTGTTGAGATAGTTATTATTACAAGAACATACCTAAACATAACACATTTGTTTGTTGTTTATTTTTGACCTGGGACTTTAGGCAGTAACTGTAAAGAACACAAACACACATACAAACACAAACACAAACACACACACACACACACACAGAGACACACACACACATAAAGACTATAAAGGTGTTTACATCTCTCCTTGTTGGCAGCTGAAGTGGCTCCTGTGTTTCTGCCTGCAGGTCTTGTTGTGGCTGGTGGAGTTTATTCCACATCTGACTTAACGAACTAAAACTATGTTATGTGTTCATAGCTTGTTGTTATTAATGTGTTAATAAAGTTAGAAAACAAACATTAAAACCGTTTTCATCGACTGAGCTTCCGTCATGTTAGCCTTTTAGCAGCCAGTAGCTAATGATAAGGTACGTTTGTTTGAAAATAAGCCGTTTATTTGTCAGTCACGTGCTCTTTGGTCACATGCCCCGAACTATCCTAAAGTCACGTGCCCCGAACGATCCTAAAGTCACGTGCCGGAAAGATACTAAAACGCACAGCAAAGATACAATACAAATATACAAATGTTCATAAATTTTCCATGACTGCCAGAATCATAGTATAATTATATATTTCAATGACAGTATAATTTATTAGTCTGACCTAAATTACCATCAGGTTATAAATATCTGACAGTTAACCTGGATCAAAACCAAAGTGTCTTAACTTACAAAATGGAATCAGGAAGAGGTTTGAACTAGTTCTGTAATATATTATATTAAAGCTTATAACTAGTATTACATTATATATTGTCAACCTTGAGTGATGTACTCTACCTTGCTGTTGCAAACTACAATTTCCCCACTGCGGGACAAATAAATGATTGTCTTATCGTCTAACAGCTCCACCCGTGTACCGCCGGGGCAATAGTAATTTAAGACCAAGCGTCCCTTATTTTAGCTAGCTAGCAAGGTTGTGTCCCACAATCCAAGTATAAAGTCACCTTGAATAACAAACCTGTTCAACCAGACTACAGCTAGAATACTTTACTATCATAAGAAGAATAGAGGAAGGAAGTGGCCTTTATATCCCTCTGAAAATGGCCAGGATAGAAATAAAATGGTTTAATGGAAATCTAACATTAGCTAACGAGCACATACTGTACTACTACTAGCTAATGCTAGCTATGCTAAGCTAACTAGCTGCTACCCCCCCCCCCCCCCCCCCCCCCCTATCATCTCTGTCCACTAATATAAGGTTGTTGAAAACTGATTTGCAAGTCTGAGACAAAGACAAATAAATTAAGTATTCAATACCTGTGATCTGCCACTTCCTTGTCCGTTGTTTCCAGGGTTTATTGTAGGAGGATTTCTTTGTTGTCCTCCCCAACTCATGTCTTTAACCTGCCCCATCTCTCTAACTTGCCCCATCTCTCTAACCTGCCCCATGTCTCTAACCTGCCCCATGTCTCTAACCTGCCCCATCTCTCTAACCTGCCCCATGTCTCTAACCTGCCCCATCTCTCTAACCTGCCCCATCTCTCTAACTTGCCCCATCTCTCTAACCTGCCCCATCTCTCTAACCTGCCCCATGTCTTTAACCTGCCCCATCTCTCTAACTTGCCCCATCTCTCTAACCTGCCCCATCTCTCTAACCTGCCCCATCTCTCTAACCTGCCCCCTGTCTTTAACCTGCCCCATCTCTCTAACCTGCCCCATCTCTCTAACCTGCCCCATCTCTCTAACCTGCCCCATCTCTTTAACCTGCCCCATGTCTCTAACCTGCCCCATGTCTTTAACCTGCCCCATCTCTCTAACCTGCCCCATCTCTCTAACCTGCCCCATGTCTTTAACCTGCCCCATCTCTCTAACCTGCCCCATCTCTCTAACCTGCCCCATCTCTCTAACCTGCCCCATGTCTCTAACCTGCCCCATGTCTCTAACCTGCCCCATGTCTCTAACCTGCCCCATCTCTCTAACCTGCCCCCTGTCTCTAACCTGCCCCATCTCTCTAACCTGCCCCATCTCTCTAACCTGCCCCATGTCTTTAACCTGCCCCATCTCTCTAACCTGCCCCATGTCTTTAACCTGCCCCTTCTCTCTAACCTGCCCCATCTCTCTAACCTGCCCCATCTCTCTAACCTGCCCCATGTCTCTAACCTGCCCCATCTCTCTAACCTGCCCCATCTCTCTAACTTGCCCCATGTCTCTAACTTGCCCCATGTCTCTAACTTGCCCCATGCTTGATTGTTGTTGTCCAGATGGATGGCTGTAATCTTGATACCCTCCACCATACCCCCTCATCATCGGACTCGGGGATGTCAGCAGCTGGTTTAAAGTCGGTGTAGCTCCAGAGGGATGATGATGTCCACTTTGTCCTGGAAACCTTTGCAGTCCTGCTACATTGTTACCAGTCTGGGGGGAAGAAGAAGAAGGAGCAGACATGGCAGCTTTGCTGTGATTAGCACTGCTGCCTGGGTCCATCATGTTATTCCCCTGCAGTGAAGGACTCATCATCCCGTATCCACTGTTCCCATAACCAGGTCGATAACTCTGATAATGGTTATAAGGATTATGATGATAACCTTCATGTGAGTTGTGAACTTGATCCATGGTGTTCTGTACCGAGTGCATTATGATCCCGGGGCTTTGTTGTCCGCCATATTGCTGATCAAAGCAAGGTCCTCTTCCATTCCCAGAATAAGAATAATAAAGATTAAAGTCTGAAACGGAGCTGTTACCACTCTGTGACGTGTTGTTGTTGATGTTGTTGTTGTTGTTTGTTGGTCCTGATGTGTTGTGATCCTCCCTGTCGCCGGGGTCCATCCGCTCCTCACTCTTCCTCTCTTCACTCTTCTTCATCAGCTGATGTCGCTCCTCTTCATTCCCTAAAATCTCCTCCTTTCCTCCATGCTGCCGGTGTCCAGTGTCTCCGTGTGTCGATGGTAGGTTGGTGGTAATGTTGTTGTGTGTCTGCTGGGTTAACTGACTGAATGGAGGTGTGAGCTGGTGACATGGTGGAGGAGGAGGAAGAGGAGGAGGAAGAGGAGGATCTCCGCTGCTGTTATTCACATTTCTCACTTTATCATTACCAAGCATTCCCGTCTCCATACTTGAAGTCATGCTGGAAATTGAAGTTGGAGAATGAGAAAGAAAAAAAAGATTTATTCTCTCTCGCTTTCTGTTTCAATAGGATGTTCAGGGTCTGGTTCACTTGGTGAGGAAGATGAGCTCCATGTTGCTCTATATTCACAGTGCTCCTCCTATCTCCCTCCACCAGATTCACCACATTTCAGGTATTTTTCTGACCATTTCAAGTTAAAGCTGATGATCAAGCCCACATATCTGCAGGAGTAATCCAGTGAAGATCCGAGTCCAGCTGCTCCTAGTCTGCTGGATTAAGAAAATAAGGAAAGAAAGAAAAATATCCGAGGAATAATAACATTTAAGTCAGTTTTGCCAAATAAAACCTGATCTTTCTGGGCTTCAGTAAAGAGCAGCATCACTGCTGTAGTCAATGCACAGACACTTCAGCAAAGTTGACTTATTCTGACATTAAACTTATTTTCTGCCACATCTTGCTGGTCATACACTCCCCCCTACCAGGCTACACCCCCCACACACACACACACACACACACACACACACACACACACACACACACACACACACACACACAAATAGTGAGAATGAATATACATGAAGAAATGTAAAGTTTATTGATGAAAGAGGCTGTGACTCACTGGAGGGAGTACCGTATTTTTCAGATTATAAATCGCTGTTTTTTCATAGTTTGTCGGGGGGTGCGATTTATTACCCGGAGCGATTTATAGTCCGGAAATTACGGTAAGTGTTGTGTTGGAGGGGGAAGGGGATGGGGATGGGACTCCCTTTACTACAGGCAGCTCTAACAGCAGAGAAAGTGGGTCAAGAAGAAAACCACCAGAAAGCAGCACAGACACAAAGCATCACATTAAAACAACTGTATGTTTTCAAGTGAGAAGGATTAATGATTGAATTATGTATTTTAATTTTAAATCACCTGCAATACATTCTGACTTGACAGAGTCTCTATTTCAAGGCTGAGTGATTTACAGTATTAAACGTTGATTTGTTTACCATCCAGGGCTGGGAAGGTGAGAGTATGGGCTGTTGAAATCTCACTTCCAACTGTCCTTTCAGTGATGGCTGAAGGGGAGGACAGATGATCATTAGAATATAAAGATCCACACACCTCAGACATAGTGTGTCACATAGACACTGCCTAGAAATGAACTAGTACACTATGATTTATGCCAGGGTTCTTCTACTGAATGTCACAAAGTCACCTCAGGAATAACAATACAAGTTTAAGGTAACAGAAATACAAGAACAATGACGATCACGACCACTGGTTTCTTGATTTCAGTGTAAACTGTAGGTTCATGACCCGAAATCAAGGATTCAGTTCTTCAACACTACTCATTTTGTGACTACAGAAATGCCCTGATTCAGTCCAATGGCAAATATCAGATTCAGATTCAACTCCCCACTTCACTTGTCCTATAGTCACATTGACCAGACCAGGTCAAGCTTATAGCAGCATTCTTTCATCGTCCCACTTAAAACAGCAACATTGCAGCTTTAGGTGCTGGTCGGCTTTTAATGAACAAATTCATTGAGACGTGCCTGAGGTTGGTTCTGGCAGCAGACCAACCAGCACTCCCTGTTAGAGGCCTGACACTGATTGCATTTCTCCTAATTAAACCTCCCCTGACCTTGGCAGAGGTAAATCATTAGTTTCCCATTGTAATCATCGCACGGCCACAATTAGACTCCATTGGACCTACATTTGCATTTAGACGCATCTTCGGCCAAGCCAGAAAGAAAAATAAAGGATTTTTTTTCTATTCCCCCCCTACAGAATGGATTTCAGAACACCTGAAGCTTCTCTGTCACTTGTTTTTGCAACATGACAGAGCTGGTGGTCTACAAATCAAAAGTATTAGTAGAATGTTTTAAACATTATGAGCAATAGAACCTACAGTAGGACACTTAACATTTTACACTAATTGCTCATTTATGTTAATTATATAACTCTAAGCTATTCAGATAGTAAGATTAATTAGAAAGTAATGCCTTTTCTTAATTTGAAGTATAATATACGGCTCACAACAGCAGAGAAGATAATCAGGGAATTAAGTGCACCATTACAAATTCATTGCTTTATAATAACTTGTACTTTCCTATTGGCTGCAGCCTTAAATAACTAACAAGAGGTTGCCTAGCAATCACTGTTACACACTGGATGATTTAAATCACTGAATCAATTCCAATCTATCTCATTAACATTTACATGCTGACCATGCACAATCATTTCCATAAATCTGACCTTCACGCATGAAAACCGTGACATTGCCCAATCTTTATGTGTAAACAGGAGACAGAGGAACCAAACTGTGAAGTTCACTTCTATGAAGCATGACATTAATCAATGCTACGCATACATAACAAGTTAGACGAGTACAAAGTGAAGCAAATCCTCACAACACACAACACACAATCCACAACGCCAACAGATTCCATCTCACGTTCCATGATTCCCTGGTTTCATAAACCCCCACACCCTGTTCAATTTCTTTCTCACAGCAACATGGACTCAAGCCAGCAGGTACTGACAACACTACTTAAATCCATCAGTGTTTACCATGAATCATTTAACTACCAGAATGGTGGGCCAGGAGCTGGGTTAACTGTAGTTCTGATGTCCAGGGAAACTGCCACTCACCCTGTCCATCTACAATGAATGATTTACAGTACAGCATGACAGGATCCTGCTATGAAGCCAGAGATTCGTTCACATGTTTTATGGTTGTTTCTGAAAGCCTGGCAAAGAGAATATAACCTCTCAACATTTCATTTAGTCTCAGGAACACCTGTAGGTACAATGCATTTGGTTCTGTTTTCAGATTCATAATTTATTGGTCTCCCAGACAATTAGAAAACCACATGCTGATAAACAGCTACAAATAATCAGAATAACATGTCAGGCTTTGTGTTTATAAATGTAATACTTTTCTGATTAGGCTTTCTCTGTTGATGGAACATCTTGTGGCAGGATCTGCAGGACAGATGGTGTTAAATAGGCCATTGCGTGGCCAATGTATCTGGATAAGGGAAATTCCCATCATTACTAAATGTCTTCTGTCTTCTGTCTTTCTAATTATGTAGATTTAGTATGTGGTGCCCTCTACTGGCAGAGAGAGGTTTAGCTGTAGGAGTGGGGATCTACCATTTAACATTTCCTAATATGGACAAAAACAAGACAAAAATAATAAAATAAAATAAAAAAGATTAAAGCTAAAGAGAAAGTCATTCGATTCAAACAATGTCATACCTGCACAAGGATTTGTTGGCTGTGGTGCACAGTGGTCTGATCAAGAGGATTGAATGATGTGGATCTAAAGAAGTTCTAGAGAAGTTGAAACTTGGCATTTTCATGTAGTATTCCCTTTTGTATGTATGTATGTATGTGTGTGTGTGTTTATCTCTTATATCTGCATGCTGCAAATCATGCTTTTTGATACAAAGGTAAAGAAAGAAAAAGAGGGATTGAGGAGGAAAAGCCAAAAAAACAAAAAACAAGTAGTGTTGACAGGAATAGAAGAGAAGCTGGCTTGTGATTGGCTCGTGCTGAAGGGCGTGTGCATGCTCTCAGCATACCATGTGTTTATTTGTTTATTTATGAATGTGCACAGATGTAGATGTTGTTTAGACCCCCCCCCCCGAACCATTTGAGTGTGTAGCTACGAGGGAGTTTATTGTTTTGTCTGATTGAGACACACACAGACACAGTCCTGTAGTATTTCAATTACATTGATATCAGCAGGTAAGATCGGGTCAAGGAGAACCGATTGGCCACATTCAAACAAGGAGGAGGTATGTCTGAAAACGTGTGACTGAGTCAGTTACACACACACGCGCACACACACACACACACACACACACACGGTGCAACTGGGAAATGTCCAGCTGCTCCTAAAACAGTTGAAGATAGTAAGTAAACAGTACCAAGGCCACTCAGTTGAAAATAAACATGTGGTGTGTTAAAAAGTTCAACCTTTCTAAAGACAGACTGACACGACAGAGTTCTAATAATCATTTTCATTGATACATGTGGATTAACCCTTTGATGAACCCTTATCCAAAAGGACAAGCATTGCAAGAAGAAAAAGACCCCAAACAGTTCTCTATGAGAGAGGGAGGAGGAGAGGAAGAGCGAGAGAGGTCTTCCTCACAACAAATAACTTTCTAACATCTAAAAATTAGAAAAAGGACAACAAACACATGTGCTCTGCTCCTGCTTCTGCTTCTGACCCAGAGGAGAGTGAAGCTGGCTGATGACATCATAACCTATGAGATAAAGAAGGAAGGATATGACGTCACACATCACACAAGGAAACAGTTCTTCACAAATGAATAATAATAATAATACCTAGTTTAGCAGACACTTTTATCCAAAGCAACTTACTATTAATTATCCAATTAGGGATAAACGTACTTGTTATATCTGAACCAATCACAGAAAGGGGTGTGTGCAGTGACACAATTACCATATAATGTTGATGAAATGAACTCATCATACTCATTAAATTCTGATTGGATCTGAAGTGAACTTTCTACAGCTGGAGGAAAGGGTGGAGATCTGCACTTGAGCGCCCCCTAGCGATCAGAGGGGGACATGGTTACTTCAGATCCTTATTAGAATCCTCTATTCCAAAGTCAGAGGAGGGACCTAGCAGCACCATGTCAGTAGAGAGAATATTCGATGAACTTGGACACTTCAAAAGGTACTTCTATAAAACAATTAAAAGCATAATTTGTGTATTTTGAATACATGTCTCTGTAATTAGTAGCGAGTGAATGTTTCCTGCAAACTGGATCCCAGTTTTGAACAGCTGAACTAAGAGCAGCTGATCTCTCCTGCAGGCTGTAATTTGTTCTTTGGACTAAAAGTTGTATGTTTCCTATCGCAGTTGATAAAGTTTCTGTTCTGGTTCCTTTGGAAGTTTGCTTGTGGATTGACATTTTATGAGAGTAATAAAATAAGATATTTTAAAGAAATTACGCACACTATTTTTATACTAGGTCTAAGATGAGGTCTAAATATCCTGACAACAGCTATTGCATGAAGATGAAAACCCATAAGAAGTTTTGCAGTCTATTATAATCGCTATGGTATGTTTATAAGACTCACAGCAACAGCAACAAATTAAAAAGAAACATTGAAAAAATTATATCCTACTTATTCACACACAAGTCAATGCTTTGATTGCGCAATAAGCATTGATCCTGTGGTGAAGCGAATTGTCTTTAAACATGTTGTACCCCTCCCCTCTTCTCTCCTCTCCTCCCCTCTCCTCTCTTCTCCTCCTCTCCCCCTATCCTGTAATATAACAATGTATAGTTGGCAATATTCTGAAACAACATTCTGTAATATAACTATGTACAGTACAGACCAAAAGTTTGGACACACCTTCTCATTCAGATTTCTTTATTTTCATGACTATGAAAATTGTAGATTCACACTGAAGGCATCAAAACTATGAATTAACACATGTGGAATTATATACTTAACAAAAAAGTGTGCAACAACTGAAAATATGTCTTATATATATTATATTATATATAAGTCACCAGAAATGGTCTTCCAACAGTCTTGAAGGACTTCCCAGAGATGCTTAGCACTTGTTGGCCCTTTTGCCTTCACTCTGCGGTGCAGCTCACCCCAAACCATCTCGATTGGGTTCAGGTCCGGTGACTGTGGAGGCCAGGTCATCTGGCGCAGCACCCCATCACTCTCTTTCTTGGTCAAATAGCCCTTACACAGCGTGGAGGTGTGTTTTGGGTCCTGTTGAAAGATAAATGATGGTCCAACGAAACGCAAACCGGATGGAATAGTATGCCGCTGCAAGATGCTGTGGTAGCCATGCTGGTTCAGTATGCCTTCAATTTTTTATTAATTCCCAACAGTTATAAAAGTCATAGTTGTGATGCCTTAAGTGTGAATCTACAATGTCAATAGTCATGGAAAGAAAGGAATCTCATTGAATGAGAAGGTGTGTCCAAACTTTTGGTCTGTACTGTATATTCTGCTAAAACCCTGTATATCCTGCTAAAACCCTGCATATCCTGTAGATCTTGTAAATCCTGCACTGTTCTAAACTTTTAGCTCACACCCTTACCCCTGTGTTCTTTTGTGAGACTGTGTGCCGTTGCTGCGAAGGAGTTTCCCCGGGATCAATAAAGTATTCTGAATCTGAAAATCTCCCCTCTCTTCCCCTCCTCTCTCCTCTCCTCTCCTCCTCCTTTCTCCTCTCCTCCCCTCTCCTCTCCTCCCCTCTCCTCCCCTCTCCTCCTCCCCTGTCCTCTCCTCCCCTCTCTCCTCCTCCTCTCCCCTCTCCTCTCCCCTCTTCTCCTCTCCTCCTCCTCTCCTCTCCTCTCCTCTCCAAGGTTCCAGGCATGTTTGTACTTTGCTGCAGTGTTCCAGGCGGTGGCCTGTGGCATCCACTACCTTGCATCTGTGTTCCTCGTGGAGACACCAAACTTCGTGTGTGTTCCGCCGGGGAACCTCACCCACGTGCTGTATGAGAACCACACAGGCCACGCGCTGGAGGACGTATTACCGCTCTTCAGACCGGATAAGGGGCCCGTGGTCGTGCAGATGTCCAGCGGTGACCAATGGGAGCTAAGTCCTTGCAGATGCGCTTTAAGGATCGACCCTACGGACTTCACGTACCGATTCGACGGCAACAAGACGGTGTCGGCGTGCGCTGGGCTGTACGTGTACGATCACAGCGAGGTGTACCAGAACATCGTGACGGACTGGGACCTGGTCTGTGAGAGGGAATGGCTGGCCAAGCTGTGCCAGCCCACCTTCATGCTGGGAGTGTTGATTGGTGCTCTGGTGTTTGGGGACATCGCTGATAGGTAAGTTGCCCCGAAGGTGTTTTCAGGGGCCACCTGTCAGTCCACCAGGCTAACCCTGAGAGGGATGGAGCTCCAGAGAGCCAGGTGAAGACGCAGGGGGAGACAGGGAGGTCAGATCAGGTCTCGTGGGGGGGGATACAGGAATACTCCCTGTCAAGTAACATCACCACCAGCACTATTACCAAACAGAGAGGTGTGGGAGGAGTGTGGGAGATGTGTGGGAGGAGTGTGGGAGGAGTGTGGGAGGAGTGTGGGAGGAGTGTGGGAGGAGTGTGGGAGGAGTGTGGGAGGAGTATGGGAGGAGTGTGGGAGGAGTGTGGGAGGAGTGTGGGAGGAGTTTGGGAGGGAGAACCAGGAGAAATAAAGGGAGGAGGTGGGAGAAAAAAAGAAAGACAGAACGCTTGTAGAGGGGTTTTCTTAAAACTCAATCTTATGAAATACTCATAATACTCAAATACTTCAACACCCTTTATGTCTTTTTCTCTCTCTTCTACCCTCTCCCTCTCTCTCTCTCTCTCTCTCTCTCTCTCTCTCTCTCTCTCTCTCTCTCTCTCTCTCTCTCTCTCTCTCTCTCTCTCTCTCTCTCTCTCTCTCTCTCTCTCTCTCTCTCTCTCTCTCTCTCTCTCTCTCTCTCTCTCTCTCTCTCTCCCTTTCTCTCTCTCTCTCTCTCTCTCTCTCCCTCTCTCTCTCCCTCTGTGTCTCTCCTCCCTTCTCCCCTGCTTTCCCTTTTCTTTCTCTTCCTGTCATTACCTGTTTGGGTGTGACTGTGTCCCCTCTCCTTGCCAGGGTGGGCAGGAAGAGGATTCTGCAGCTGACCAGTCTGGGCCAGTTCATCTTCGGTGTGTGTGTTGCCTTCACAGGAAACTACTACTTCTTCATCGTAGTCCGCTTCTTCCTCGCCATGGTGAGCAGGAGGAAGGGTGGAGAGTGTACACGAGCCTCGCTGAAAAACAGCAAAGAGGCTGGTCCAATAAAGGGCGGGAGTCTAGTGCCTCTTAGGATTGGTTGGCTGGATCCACTCCTGTGGAGACCAAGTGAGAGAGTGTGGAGTATCTTTAAAATAGGCTGCTGACATATAATACTACACTACTCTCGTATCTGTAAGAAGTGCGAAGGTCTGAGTCAAACATTTTTATAAAATAAAAATCATGAGGTTACAAGGATCTCTTCCACATACAGTTGGCACGTTTCCCTCTCTCGTCCATCCTCTTTCTGTCTCTCTCTCTCCGTGCCCTCGTTCCCCTTTTACTTCCTTTCTTTTCCACTCTGTTTTCCTGTTCTTTCTCTTCTTCCATACTCCCCCACCCCTTCCTCCCCCCACCCCTTCCTGCCCCCACCCCTTCCTCCCCCTCCTTCCTCATCCAGACATACAGCTGTTGACATTCATCAAGAATCCTGCCCCCCCCCCTCTCATGTTGCACTTTATAGCTTCCCATTTCCCGAACCAGTCGCATCACGTGGCCCCACACCACCAAACACCACTATCTGAATTTATTCTTGAACAGTCGCTGAATCCTGATATCAATAATCTCCCCTTCAAAATTCAACTAAAATCAAGAAGTTCTAAGATTCAGAATAACAGCCACACTGGACAATCTAGAGGTTCTTCTAGGCTAAGTTATCTTTTTTTTTATGAGTAAACTTTTATAATACAGTTGTTTTTGCTGGACTTTGCCTTTAACTAACTGAACAAGTCTGTCTGATTTTATACCCCCCCCCCCCCACCACACACACACACACATACACACACACGCACACACACACACACACACACACACACACACCTCTGCAGGTGTCCAGTGGTTACCTGGTGGTGGTGTTTGTCTACGTGACGGAGTTCACTGGTAACAAGGTGCGCACGTGGACCTCCATGCACGTGCACGCTGCTTTTGCCGTGGGTATCATGTTGGTGGCCCTGGTGGGCTACCTGGTCCGGGTGTGGTGGATCTACCAGATCATCCTCTCCATCTGCACCTCCCCCTTCCTGCTCTTCTGCTGGATGTTCCCAGAGACGCCCTTCTACCTGATGGCCAAGGGCCGGATCCAGGAAACCCAGGCGCTGCTGGACATCATGGCCCGCTTCAACGGTCTTGAGTCCAGGCTGAAGGCCAGCGATCTCCTGGTCACGGAAGATCAGAGCTCAGGGGAAAAGGAGGCATTGTTTGAGTCTGGGCCTGATGCTGGGCCGAAGTGTGACGTGGGAGTGCCTGAGAGAAAGCTGAGTATCCTGGATCTGTTTGGTACGTGGAGGATGGCTGGCAGAACCTTGACGGTGTGGGCCATCTGGTTCATCGGCAGCCTGGGCTACTATGTGTTCTCCCTTGGCTCTGTCAACCTGGGGGGGAACCAGTACATCAACCTGTTCCTAGCTGGTGAGTACAGACAGGGGCCTGACTCGGGTATGGCTGAGGGCAATGAGTTCAGCAGCAACCTGCTGGTGAGGAACTTACAGTGCATTGTGGGTTCCCTGAACTGTTGCAATGACAGACTTACATTTCGTTAGAGCGAAGTACAGTTACAGTTAGCCCTCAACACTTTTTTAATGTAAAGTTTTAAATGCAGGTGGTGTGTAAGAGTTTGTCTGCGTGTGTGTGTTTGTATGTGTGTGTGAGTGTGTGTGTGTGTGTGTGTGTGTGTGTGTGAGAGAGACCAGAGTCCAGCTGTAGCTCAGCCTAACACCATGTAAACAGCCCAGACTGCTGGGCTAAATTGTATTTTTATAGACATAAACATCACATTTAAATTCAT
The DNA here is from genome assembly GCA_030340685.1 of Protosalanx chinensis. Classification (NCBI taxonomy): domain Eukaryota; kingdom Metazoa; phylum Chordata; class Actinopteri; order Osmeriformes; family Salangidae; genus Protosalanx; species Protosalanx chinensis. The sequence continues at coordinate 13,737,483 of CM059327.1, forward strand.
AAACTTGGCCTAGTCCTCAGACCCAAACTGCCACTTAGCCCAGGGTCTACAGTTAACTGTTGTAGACTGTGGCACAATCCTGTCAGATATACCCTTCCACCAGCAGCCTACAGAAGCTGTTTCCTAGTTTGGCTCCAAAGGTTGACCTTTAGAATCACCAAAACAACTCTGAAAGTCTGAAAAGCATTTTGGGAAGGCAACAGATGCCAACACAGCACATTTCTCTGTCAGTCTATTTCCAGCAGTATCTGGAGTCTCTAACAGCTGCTAGCAGACTGACAGGCTGTGGTGTTCCCCAGTCTTACCACTCCTATTCTCTCCTCTTTCGTGATTGGCTGTCTAAAGGTGCGGTGGAGGTTCCCTCCTATCTGATTGGCTGTTATGCCATGGACAGAGTGGGCCGGAAGAGGACATGTGCCCCAGCTCTGCTGCTCAGTGGGATTGCCTGCATGCTCATCATCGTGGTGCCAAATGTACGTACGATGTGTGTGTGTGTGTGTATGTACACACACTTCTGTGTGGACACAAAGAAGCTACAGATTTCATCAGTCAGAACTGATATGTGTGATATAAGCAGGTGCATGTGTGTTTAGGTGCTGTTGGCTACAAGTCCCCCCCCAAAAAAGTGCCTTTGACCCCAGAGAACCCTGAGCAAACAGAATCAGGAAGTAACTGGATGTGACCACATCTTCCAGGGCTGGAGAGTCACACATGAGAGGGTTCAATCAGTGACGGCCATCTTGATTAAATATTAAGCAATAGCCATCACCCCCCCCTCCCTCTCCCAATACAATAAACTGTAGTTTGAAAAAGATCTCTCAGAAAACATGTGGATTAGATGATGTGTATCGAGGATTATATGTTAAATAATGGATTGTTCTCTTTCTGCTGACATAACACACATTGCACACACACACACACACACATACAAAAACCTATGCTGAGGTTGATACATATGTTTCTAGTGTCTTATCTTCATCCTCACCCCATCTGTCTCGGTCTCTCTCTCTCTCTCTGTCTCTCTCTCTCTCCTGCTCTCCAGGATATACAGGTGTTAGCCATCATCCTCAGTATGACAGGAAAGTTTTCCATCGCCATCGCTTTTGGACTTATTTACTTATACACCTGTGAGCTCTACCCTACCATCATCAGGTACTGTACACACACAGACACACACACACACACACATCTCTTGAAAATGCATACTCCAGTAATCTGCTACTTGCAGACCGTATGATGATGGTGGTTGTGTGTGTGTGTGTGTGTGCGCGTGCGTGCCCAGGTCCCTTGCAGTAGGCAGTGGCAGTATGATGTGCCGTGTGGGAAGTGTGGTGGCTCCTTTCTGCGTCTACCTGGCAGACATCTGGGTGTTCCTCCCTCAGGTATCCTGCTCTATGCAGGCCCCATGTGCTTTACACCAGGGGTTTCCAACCCTGGTCCTCAGGGGTCACTGTCCTGCATGTTCTAGAATGTTTCCAGCACACCTGATTCAAATTAATGGGTCGTTATCCAGCTCTGTAGACGCCTGCTTAAGACCATTCATTAGAATCAGGTGTGTTGGAGCAGGGAAACATCTACAACACTGGTGTCAAACTCACTAACAAGTTTGATTTCACTAAGTGGAGAAACTCGTTAGTGAAATCAGCTGGTGTAGGGGCTTGGTTGACGCGAAAACCTGCAGCCTCTTGGCCCACGATGGCATGAGACACCCCTGATCTAGAACATGCAGGATGGGGGTTCCCTGAGGACCAGCGTTGGTGAAACACTGACTTACACTGTATCTGATAAACAAATTAAACAGCACATTAATGTTCTTACCCCCATCTTTTGACCTTCTCTCTCTCTCTTACCTTGGCATCTCTCCATTGGATCCTCTCTTCCCAGGTGATTGTGGGAGTCCTTGCGTTCATCATCGGTTTGTTGACCCTCCTGCTACCAGAGACCCTGGGGGAGCCTCTCACCACCACCCTGGAGGAGGCTGAGGCCCTGGGACGCAAGCCCAGCAAGAGAAGCCCTAACCTGGGCATCACAGACCCAGAGTATGGAGTAGAGATGATCCAGAGCTCCAACCACCAGGTCAAGGCCTGAGCTGCCAGCCAACCAGGGACAGAGAGAGGACATTAACATAGATGCTGACAACAAAAAGAAAGAAAGAAAGAAAAAGAATAAAGAAGAAGTGAAAGACATCAAGGCAAAATCAAGGCTGACATATTTACAAATGGGTGAAAGAATAAGTACAGTTCAGGATCCAGTCAAATCACTTCCCATTTGGATACTAACGAAAACGTTCAGATGAAATATATCAGGTAAGTGACCAATTAAAGAGCAGGGAGACCAGATGCTGTTGCCAGGGACGATGGAGCACGAGAAGTTCCGCTGTTCCAAAGGTGTCAGTCGCGTGCCTGAGCGTCATAGCAACCAGGGAATTTACAAACAGCATGAAGATAATCAGTTGTATGTGTATTTGTGTGTGTGTGTGTGTGTGTGTGTGTGTGTAATGATGCAAATGAACAGAATGGGTGAGTCTGTATCTGTGCCTGTACAGTGGCCCAAGTGACAGATGATTAGATGACCGTTTCGCTACAGCTACCATGTGACTAGATTACAGTGGTTATTTTGAAGAAGAACACGCACTAATGTGTAAATACAACGCACAATACCGAGGTACTAGTTCTGGAATCTCAGGGAATCTATTGTGCAGGATGTCAGTGTGATATAATCCTTCATTTCCCCTCAGTGTTGTTTATCATTCATTACAGTTTAGCTAGGGTGTATTTATTGTGTGTTATTAGGTCATCTGAGAGTATCCAAGTTACATATGGCTGTACTGGTGCCTATATTTAATACAGTACTGCACTAAATTTCATGTCCATGTAGAACATAGATCAATTGCTGTATTCTTTAGTTTAAACAAGTACAGCTAGTGTGTCTGTGGACCATATTTCTGACCAAATACAGTGATTATAAACCCATTGAAAAAAACACCACCAGTTTTTATACAATGATATTACACCTGATACATATTATGGAAATTCTGAATCTTTGTCTTAAAGCCCACAGTCTTACTAGTCTTAAAGTCGGTGAAGTGGTTGGTGATGTGTGTTTTTGTACCAATGTAAGTTTGATTTGATGTGAAAAAGTGTTTTCCTGTCAAGCACCCAACCAAGAACTACAGCAGCTGAATTCACTGAAGAGTTTCTCTACATAGTGAGATCAGAGGGTGTAGCTGCTTAGTTGAAGTGAAAACCTGAACCCTATTGACCCTCAGTGGCACCAGTTTGGCACCAATATGCTGGTGCTTAACTCACATCAATGCTGGGTAGGTGATGATGCCCCCTGCTGGTTATGTCAGGAGTGACTTCCCAGTAACATGTTCCAGTACTGAATATAGATGGGTGTTACTTTAATGGTTATCCTATTCAATATGCTGATATTACTCTCCAGGTGGCATGATGAAGGATGTATCCTTAGCTTAACTATCTACCTGTTAGATATATATATATATATATATATATATATATATATATAATAAGTGTTTACACTTATGTAAAGAAAATATGAATAAAATAAATGATTGCTGAACACATTAAATGCACCCAAAAAATGCTATTTCACTCTCTTTTTCCTGAAAGGAAAAGAAAAGAGGTTCGCTGCAATTGTTAGCAGATTTTTATTTTCAAAATGGAGAAAACACCGGTCTCTGTTGTAACCTAGTTCCACTAATCTGGAGTTGCAGCTCGTATTTTTGGACACATTTCTGTAAGAACCAGAATAGATTTCTTTGCCGTAAGATCCCAAAATATTTAACGGTCTTAATGAAAACATTTTCTTTCCTGAGAAGCTCATATGGAATTTTTGTGAATACATAATAATAAATTAAAACGGATGAAAATATAATGTAAAAAAAAAAAAAAAACACGGACAGGATAATGAACAGACATGCCTGGATGTTCCTCCTTCAGGGTTACCTGTCAGACATGCAGTCCAGGTGAGTGACAGGAGGGTCTGGCCAGGTGTGCAGGCTTCACCTGCTAACACTGCTGGCTAAGAAGAGGACAGGGGATCTGGAGAGAAGCAGAGATCCAGAACAACCAGCAGGTCTGTCCCATCTCCTGTTATTTCAGAGTTAGCTTGGCTATAAACAATAATCTTGCATGGAAGGATCTCAGGTGTGATTAAAGCACAGTATAACACACATACTATGCTGCCAGCAAAATACTAACAGTTTAACAGTATGTTACTGTTAATATGTTAATAAATAACATATTAACAGTAAAAAAAAAAAAAAAAAAAAAGGATGTTTATTTGCAGATGTTTTAATGCTTTGGATTAATCAGGCCTTTAAGGTTCGACCAGCTTTTGGATATAAATGACTGTAGCTTATGTGTTGATGGAAGTACAACCAATCCTTCATGTCGATGGTCGATTCAGAAAGGTCATGTTGGGGTAGCCTTACATCAAAGGTTACACTAACTACCATGTAACTACATAGGAATGCTAAGAGTCCGATGTAGTTACACTTGATAATGGTTTAGCTGTAAAGGTTATCAGTACAAGTGAAACTTGATATGCGTTGTTATCTGTACCACTTGATACAACTTAATTACGTCACGATTACTATGTACTTACACAATCAATGTAACCTCACTGTAAAATCGTGCCGTCATACTGATTAGAGATTCACTTAATCTGCTTCATCTCACATTGTTTGCATTTGCTAAATCTCAACTTTCAGTCTCATTAGACTGTCAGTGACACTAATTTCAGAATCCAATCACAGGCTCACAAATTTGAATTCCCTGAATTCATAGATAAGTGCCCCTCTGCTTACAGCTTAACCCTCATAAGTTATCCACAAGTACACAGAAATATGCATCACATAAACTACAGCTGGACTGATCCAAGTCACCTCCACATGTTCCACCCATGTAGCAGAATGGACTCTTCCAGTCGGGGTCACGTGACAGAGACCCAAGCAGTGCAGTTTGGCACTTTGAGAAGTCCTGGATGACTGTTAAACAGCATTCATGGTTTGGTTGCAGTCACATGTGAAGACAAGTTCCTATGACGTAAAATGGTGAAGAATTAAGGTGATGATAAGGTTGGGGAAAACCTGGGACCACCTCCACTGTAAGTCCTCTGTCCTGGGTACTCTCTCCCCCTCCTCAACTCAGAAAATACTTCCTAAATTGCCTCCATATATTTTATTCACATCTCACCTGGAGATTGATCCACCAATTAGAACAGCCTCTTGGATCAAACCAAAAACTAAGGAGACAAAAAACAATGGATCTTTGAAGATAAAAATATTTTCCATTATCCTAGTCAATATTTAAATATGGCAGTTTGTCCAGCTGCCCTCCTCCCCACTTCCATGGTCCTCAGTGGAGAGTTCAGGACAGACACAACCAGGAGCCCGTAAAAACACGGGCATCAGGATCCACACACCCCCAACCTCACTTCCTCTTCCTGTTGGGAATGCTGACAGACAGGGCGGCCCCACCACCACACACACCCCCCCACCCCTCACACACACCCCTCCCTGCCACCTCCAGCTAATCACGGCTCTTTCCCCACAGTCACCGCGGCAACACTCAGGGCTGCACCAGCCAGCTGTTGGCGTCCTCCAGGTCGCCCTCCAGCTCCTCGTCCTCGTCCAGGGGCTCAGGGGTGTGGAGGTCCAGCGCCCTCAGGAAGGAGGCCTGGTGGGCGGGGGGGCGAGACACAGACTTGAGGCCGATCTTCTTCTTGGTGAGGTGGAACTGATTGCGTATGAAGTTGTAGAAGTCGTATTCGTAGCGCATGCGGTGGTAGAGCACCTGCAGAGCGTCCAGGGAGGGAGTGTGCTTGCGGACTGTTCCCGTCATGTTCCCCATCTTCCTGTAGTCTGCAGGAAAAGGGGGCGGAGACAGAGGGTGGGGTGAGAGAAGTATGAGCTGAGGGAAAACAGGCCCACTCATGGACATAAGGGGAAACCATGGAAACGGTTCTGAACGACCTCTTTACAGGAAAATACAGTTTGAGAATTGAGGAAAAATAAACATTCTTTCAGTCTTCCTGTCTTTATATGTGTGAGAGGGAATCAGGTGGTTGAGCGGTTATGGAATCAGGCTAGTGATCAGAATGTTGCCGGTGTGTTTACCGGCCTTGCCAAATTACGTTGTGTCCTTGGGCAAGGTACTTCACCCTACTTGCTTCAAGGGAGAATGTCCCTGTAACTTGCTGTAAGTCACTCTGGATAAGAGCGTCTGCTAAATTACTAAATGTGTGTGTGAGTGTGTGTGTGAGTGTGAGTGAGTGTGTGTGTGTGTGTGAGTGTGTGTGTGTGAGTGTGTGTGAGAGTGTGAGTGTGTGTGTGAGTGTGAGTGTGTGTGTGTGTGAGTGTGTGTGAGAGTGTGAGTGTGTGTGTGAGTGTGAGTGTGAGAGTGTGTGTGTGAGTGTGTGAGTGTGAGGGTGTGTGAGTGTGAGGGTGTGTGTGTGTGTGAGAGTGTGTGTGTGTACCTGGGCTCTTGTAGATGCCCAACACTCCAGAGAAGTAGTGAGGTAAGAGTCTCTCCAGCAACAGCAGAACATCTTCCAGCTCCTCCAGGATTCCCACCAGCAGGAAGTTCTCTAGAACATTCTGCTTGGCTCTCTCTAAAGCCCACACTCCAGGCTCTCTGCACCCCAGAGGAACAGAGACAGACAGACAGACAGGGAGACAGACAGGGAGGTGAGACAGGGAGACAGACAGGGAGACAGACAGGGAGACAGGGAGACAGACAGACAGACAGGGAGACAGACAGGGAGACAGTCAGACAGACAGGGAGACAGTCAGACAGACAGGGAGACAGACAGACAGGGAGACAGAGACAGGTAGACAGACAGGGAGTCAGACAGACAGGGAGACAGACAGGGAGACAGACAGACAGGGAGACAGACAGGGAGACAGACAGACAGGGAGACAGACAGGGAGACAGACAGACAGGTAGACAGACAGGGAGACAGACAGGGAGACAGTCAGACAGACAGGGAGACAAACAGACAGGGAGACAAACAGACAGGGAGACAGACAGGGAGACAGACAGGGAGACAGACAGACAGGGAGACAGACAGGGAGACAGACAGGGAGACAGACAGACAGGGAGAGAACATGTGTAACGATCCACTTCATAACACTTCACTTCAGATCAACATGAGAACATCTGTCATATTTACTCTCTAATATTTCACGTCAAAAGACCTGACTTCCTCTTGAACCTGACCAGGCAGGAAGTGGTACCTGCACTGTGGGTGTTGGCCACAGAAATACGGGATGATGTAGAAAAGTCTTGGATTGGAGCATTCTGGGTAATTCTCCAGGATGCAGACGTTTATGTCCTGAGAGAAAGAACACGGAGGTCATAAGGTCAGGAGGTCAAGGTCAAGTCAGACTATAGATCCACCCAACACACCCTCTAGTCTCAAGGTTACAGATGTGAAACATGTCTGAATACTGGTTGACAGACTACATGTTTCCAGAACATGTCCACCACCACATCACTGCTCAAGGTTTGCCAACAACCTGAAGACCTTTTCCCTCAGGGGAGCCTATCAAAGATGAATGGAGTTCAAATGAAGAACTTATGTTCATTTAAATGTGGATTATGAAATCAGAAGCTGCATTTTCTATCAAAGTATAATGCAGACATGATGTCATATGATGAAAAACAGCTGAGAGAGTAAAAATAGGGGGAAAGAGATGAATTAAGTAAAAACACATGAACGAGTGAAGTCAACCAGTGTGTGTGTGTGCGTGTGTGTGTGTGTAAGTGTCAGTAACACACAAACCCCAAAAGTCAAAGCCATGTCAAGCGACGTCAGCTTTATAGATGGCAACCATGCCTAAGCAACATAACAAAAACATGTGAAAGAGCGACAGAACACACACACACACACACACACACCACACACACCACACACACACACACACACACACACACACCACACACACTCAAACTGTAGCCATACACACGTCTGGGGAACAGGGTGTTGACAGAGTAGTTTGTGGTCTACTGGGTGGATGGTGCTCACCAGCCTAACCTGACTGCACTTTGACATGGAAAAGGATCATTGATCAAGTTAACCACCCAAGCAAAGAGACTCCATCACAGAGGATAAGCCATGTGAGACAGAACCAGAGGGTCAGGGCCTCCGAGCCTTGGTGAGGCCCAGAGGGAGAGCATGTTTCTGGGGTGAGAGGAGAGGGGCCAGGGGGTAAGAGCCTGAAGGACTGGGAGTGTAAGGACCCAGTACTGAGAGGAGAATAATGTTCACAGAACATAACACACGCGCACACACAATGGGAGGTATTCACCCTCCTGCGACACCTCACAGATTTATGGAACATTTTAATTTTTTAGTAGTCTTTCCATTTCCACATGGATCAAGGCAGTAATGGACTCGGGCTCCTGTCCCAGACCACAGCAGCTAAATGAGAACAGTCCTGCTTGTCACGCAGATTAAAAACCTTAAAGAGGAATGATTCATGTGTTACCTCTGACCACAGTGTCTCTGACAAAAACACACATTAATCACGCAAAGAGTACTTACTGTACACACACACAAGAACATGCACAAAGACACACACGCAAATCTACACACACATACACGAACATGTACACACACACACACACACACACACAGGCACAAAGCCAATAGAGTGGCTGAAAGGGGCAGGAGAAGGAATAGGTGCCAGAGAGAATTAACAGAAGTAGAATGTTCCGGAAACTCGGCCGTCATGACATCAGCGTGGCTGCAGGATGTGTGAGGCTCTCTCCTGGTGAGTCACATGACCCTGGAACACCTATGAGCAGCGGTGTAAACATGTGGCCCCTCCCAGGACCCAGCGCAGCAGGAAACATCTGCTACAGCCAGCACACCTGACCAGAACTGCCCTCTGTCACCACACACACACACACAAACACCAGCACTGAAACATCTGCTACAGCCAGCATACCTGACAGAACTGCCCTCTGTCACCACACACACACACACACACACACAAACACCAGCACTGAAACATCTGCTACAGCCAGCATACCTGACAGAACTGCCCTCTGTCACCACACACACACACACACACACACACACACACAAACACCAGCACTGAAACATCTGCTACAGCCAGCATACCTGACAGAACTGTTCTCTGTCGCCACACACACACACACCTGCTTCAACCAGCACACCTGACCAGAAATGCCCTCTGTCACCAACACACACACACACAACACAAAACACACACACACAAACACCAGCACTGAAACATCTGCTTCAGCCAGCATACCTGACAGAACTGCTCTCTGTCGCCCACACACACAAACACACACACAACACAACACAACACAACACACACACAGGGAGGAGAGAGAGAGAGAAAGAGAGAGGGAGAGAGAGAATATACTGGAGAAGACTGGAACCTGGAACTCTCAAAGAAGAGAAGGAAAAAAAGAGATCAGCTTGCATCTTCTAATGCAGAGTTGTAATGGTCTATGTTCTCCACCAGGGACTGCTATGTTCCTGCCCCAGAACACAAACCAACGAGACACAAGTATACAAGACCAGATCAAGCATCCAGAGTCTCAGTGAAGCCAACTTCAACACACTACAAGTGTTCTGAAAAGAATTCTCAGGAAACATTTGCTGGGATGTTCTGTAGAACAACATGAATGATCCTAGTACAAACACTGCTCTCTGTCTCTGCCTCAATCCTCTCTCTCTCTCTCTCTCTCTCTCTCTCTCTCTCTCTCTCTCTCTCTCTCTCTCTCTCTCTCTCTGTCTTACACTCATCCTCCCTCTCTCACATACAAAAATGCTTCCACACAAACACACACACACACACACACAGCATGAGGATAACAGGAGTCGTCGCCCAGTCAGACTTAAAACACCCACCACATCCCAGCTCCCACTAGCCAACATGTCATAAACAACAGATTAGATTCCGAACGCAAAGCTGTTTCTCAAACCAGGACAGAATAAACTGATAAAAAAATACAATAAAGAAGAGCAGATAGAGAGAAATGAGATAGAGACAGGAAGTGATTGTGATCCCCCTTCCAATGCAATGCTTAGAGCAGAAGGCACGACACACGCGCACGCACACACGCGCACGCACACACACGCACACGGAGCACACAAGCACACACACACACGCACACGAGCACACGAGCACACAAGCACACACACACACACACGAGCACACAAGCACACATACGCACACACAAGCACACGCACACACAAGCACACGCACACACACGCACACACGCACACGAGCACACGAGCACACACGCACAATTACGCACACACAAGCACACGCACACACAAGCACACGCACACACGCACACGAGCACACAAGCACACACGCACACATACGCACACACAAGCACACGCACACACAAGCACACACGCCAAACACACAAATACTGATGGAGTCCAGCCAAGCTGGCCCTCAGCTTCTGGTGTGACAGCAGATACAGAGTCTACCCACGATCCAAGATGACCTCCCGCTCAGTTATACAGAGCAACCCAGACACACACACACATCCACTTTCAGCCCTGCTGAAAACAAAGGGAAACCCCATTAGTATTGGAAAGACGTCCTTCAGTCCAGTTCAGTTCAGGATTAACGTTTCATTCACCTCTGAGGCCTCAGGAAGTCTGTCCCAACCACTGCTCATTAAGAGTGTGGCTGCGCATGGCTAGGAGTCCATTCAATTGTGTACCTGTGTGTGTGTAACTGTGTGTGTGTGTGTGTGTGTGTGGGGGGGGGGGGGTGTCTGGGAGTGTGTTGGCAGTTCCATCACTGTCAATAAAAAGCAGTTTCAGCATCAGACAGCAGTCGTCTTGGTTGTTAAGAGGCGTGTCAGGGCATGAGGATGGCTTGTTGCCAGGAGGGCACACACACACACACACACACACACACACACTGTGTGGGAGTCATGTGCTGAGCGGTTACGGTGTCAGCTTAGTAATCAGAAGGTACCCGGTTCGAAAGCCAGGTGGGACAACACAATGTGGTTTCCTTAGGCAAGGCAGGTAAAGGCAGCCAAAGTAATATATTCTCCTTAGTAAGAGGGGCCTCTTGTGCTGCATAGTTTAATAACTCAACTCACATGATCCTACCTCCAGGGACCCTTCAACAGAACTTAATTACACCCAGAGGAACTCCAGAATGAACTACATCCACTGGTTGCAAATGTTTACGGCGCTTGTGGAGTATCTTTGACAACGCAGGGAGACTGTGTGTGTACATGCATAAGATGCAGTTATATAATCATCTGTGGCAAAGCTGTTAAGGAATGGATTGTTAGTGTGTGTGTGTGTGTGTGTGTGTGAGACTCACACGTGTGACTTGGGGAGCAGTGAGGGAGAATTCCTCGTCAGTGTTGGAACATTATGTGTGTTCCCAGATGATGTCAGCCACTCCACACACAGCACACATCACCTTCACAGCCTCAGCCCAGCAGAACGTCAAACACCCTCAACTCACATGAATCAAATACATAAACGCCAGTTTGGGTGAACACAGAGAGCAACATTTGACAGGGATGCAAGATCAGCCATGACATGGTGAGTGTGTTGCTGGGATAATCACCCCCTGGGTCTACATGCTTCAGACAGGTGGTCTGTCATTTAGCAGTCAGGTCTGTTATTGAGTCTTTCGCAGACTAATCAGGTCTGCTGGTAACAGTCTGTCTCCCTGTAACCCTCATAAGCCCTCCCTGGCTACCATCTGCTCCTCTCCTCTCCCTCCCTCTCCTCCCCCTCTTCTCTCCCCTCCTCTCTTCTCCTTCCTTAGATGGCAAACATGACAAGGAGAGACCAAACAGATGGATGGAGTGATGGATGGACAGGATAGATGGAGTGATGGATGGACAGGATGACTATGTAGATGGATGGAGGAATGGTTTGGTGGATGAACAGAAGGATCAATGGATGAAAGAATAAATGGATGGCATGATGGTGGAAGGAAGATAAAGAAGTCTCACCAGGTTATCTCTCGTCATCCTTCATTCCTGGTGTACGGATCAGATGGTTCTGTTCACCTCTCCAGTCACCAAAGCGCCGGAAGAAATAATTGGAGAGGAAACGGTTGATAGGGTCTCTGATGATGTTGAATGTACACTGGCTGTTCTATTCGAAATCTGGGACAGACAGGCAGGCAGACCGACAGACAGGACAGGACAGACAGGCAGACAGACAGGCAGACCAACAGGTTCACCATATTAGCCCTACAGAAGCAGTAACTAGTATTTTCTAATGTTCCACACTGCACACAGGATAAAGAGGAGACAAAGATGGAGTCTTTGTCTGGCTAGTGGATGTTGCTATGGCTACCTGGTGAAGTTGAGGAAGTGGACCATGTCTAGTGTACAGGAAGGGCTGGGGGATGTTGCTGATGTTCCTCATGAATCCACCTGAAACACACACACACACACACACACACACACACGTCAGGAACTGTTCTAGAAAGTTCCAGAACAGGAGATCCTCTTCTGAAGACGTCTCCTTCCTCAGAATGCTTTAACCCTAACCTAGTCTAGTGTACTTCTCTGTACTTGCTACCCTGAATGCTGGAGGATGGTATCGTGGATGACGGCAGGCCTATCAGGTCATCGTGCTTCACGTCTCCGTGGTGACAGCGTGGATTGGGGGTCCCCCGCCCAGCGTGCCAGGGGCTGCTGTCACCACCGTGGAACACAACCATCGAAGAGCTAGATGACTGTATTAACGAGCACTAACACACACCACATGTTCCTCCTCCACAGTGTACAGCTGTGGAGGGGACAGGAGACCCACCCAAAACACCGTCCTCAGTTTCAGAAAGGGAGGGAAACTGTCCTGTAGCTCTGCCCTCGTGTCTAATCGGAGCTCCAGTGTTGGTACTGGTTGCATGAAGATGTCGTGACATTGATGTTCTCCAAAAATTGCATTTTGTTTTAGTTTATAGCTGACGGGGGCACCAAGGTAATCATGTCAGTGAAGCAGAGATCAGGTCATGGCTGCCAGCTCTTGGACAGGTCCAGGAGTCTCTGGAACCATGTTATGTACACAGGCATGCCATGCTGTCTAAGGCTCTAGTCTGGCTCTAACTGGATAGGCTTCTTGTCACCACTATCCAGTATATTTCCACTCTCTCTCCCTCCTTTCTACTTTGGGGTCTCTTTCTTTTACTCCCTCCATCACTTGTCCGCTTATAAACTTTTTACTTCAATGAAAACTTCAAATGAACTTTTTTTGTACCTTCCTCCCTAACTCCCTTCCCCTTTTCCTGTCAGTCTGTCTACATGTACATTTATTCATTTAGCAGACGCTTTTATCCAAAGCGACAGCGACTTACAAGAGAGAGCTTTACAAAAGAGCTTCGGTCACTGAGCATAGCAACTTGCTACGTCTATTTCCATTCCCCCCTCCCTCCATTCAACAGAGACATCTCTACATAGGTAATACTAGTCCAGACCAATTAGCTCAGTGTTCACACCCCCCCCCCCCCCCCTCCCCCACTGAAGTCTGAGCCCCACAGGGCGTCTGGACACTAAACTAGTTTGGGGTGATTTGAGGGAAATGATCGGGCCGGCTGCCTGACACCACCCCCCCCCCCCCCCCCCCCGCCCATGTTAGTGTGAACCGCCCCCCTCCACTACGTCTGGTCAATCCCCCTGTCATTTAGGAGAGGAGGAGGAGGAGGAGGGAGGGGCAGGGGAGAGAGAGTGAAAGTAGAGGATAGTTTGGGATTCCAGGCATACCTCCTCCCTCCCTCCACACCCCTGCCCTCATCCCCTCCCTTCCTGAGCACAGGGCCCCAAAGCTTCCTCACAGGGCCCTTCTGATGGCTGGGGGACGCAAGGGGGGGAGGAGAGGAGGGGAGGAGGAGGGAGGAGGAGAGGAGGAGAGGAGAGGGAGGAGAGGAGGAGGGGAGGAGGGGAGGAGGGGAGGAGGGGAGGAGGGTGAGGAGGAGAGGAGGAGAGGAGTGGAGAGAGGAGGAGGGGAGGAGGGAGGAGGGGAGGAGGGGAGGAGGGGGAGGAGAGGAGGAGGGGGAGGAGGGGAGGAGGGAGGAGGAGAGGAGGAGAGGAGGAGAGGAGAGAGGAGGAGGGAGGAGAGGAGGAGGGGAGGAGGGGAGGAGGGGAGGAGGGGAGGAGGGGAGGAGAGGAGGAGGGGAGGAGGGGAGGAGGGGAGGAGGAGAGGAGGAGAGGAGGAGAGGAGGAGTGCAAATAAAAGTGAAAGTGACTGCCAGGTTACTCTGTAATCTCCTAAAATATCCTCCCTCCCTTCACCATTTAAAGATTTACATTTAGTAATTCAACAGATGCTCTTATCCAGAGCGAATTACAGTAAGTACAGGGACATTCCCCTCTGAGGCAAGTAGGGTGAAGTGCCTTGCCCAAATACAAATTTTTGTTGTTGTTGTTGACATGGCCAAGAATCGAACCAGCAACCTTCTGATTACCAGCCTGAATTCCTAACCACAATCACCACTCTCACCATATATCCCCCTTCACCCCAAATCTATCTCCTTCTTTCTCCTTACCAATTAAAGTATGGCATGCAAGAGTCTGCAAAAAATAAAATAAGAATCTTGACTAAGAGTCAGTGCCTATGCTTGTAGAAAAAAAAAACATCAGTGCATGAACAGCAATGAACTGTAACTCGTTTAACTGAACTATCTCGTTGTTATAATCAGTGAGCTATGCTTTTTTTTTGTAAAGCTCTCCCTTGGAAGTCGCCTTATAAAAGATATAATGAACTGCATGAAAGCTCTGGTGTGTTCGGTGTACTTGTCCGGAGCAGAAGCGAGCTCCTTGGTGTTTGGGTACATGTGGTCGGTGGTTCCAGGGAACTCTGGCAGCGTAATGTTTATTTGCTGGCTGTTTACGAGAGGAAGAGAGAGGAAGAGAGAGGAAGAGAGAGGAAGAGAGAGGAAGAGGAGAGGAAGGAGAGAGGGAAGAGGGAGGAAGAGAGAGGAAGAGGGAGGAAGAGAGAGGAAGAGAGAGGAAGAGAGAGGAAGATGGAGGAAGAGAGAGGAAGAGAGAGGAAGATGGAGGAAGAGAGAGGAAGAGAGAGGAAGAGAGAGGATGCAGAACTCCACTTAATATTGCACATTTATTGAAGATGGTGTGATACTATTTCTGGAACACAGGGGAGAGAAAGATAAAGAGAGACAAAGAGTGAGAGAGACAGAGAGAGAGACAGAGAGTGAGATAGAGAGACAGAGAGAGAGACAGAGTGAGATAGAGAGACAGAGAGAGAGACAGAGAGTGAGATAGAGAGACAGAGAGAGAGAGACAGAGAGTGAGATAGAGAGACAGAGAGAGAAAGGCGAGAGAGAGGGAGAGAAGACACAGAGGGAGAGATAGAAAGAAGAGGGAGGTATATATATAAAGCTAGAGGGACTGAACCTGCTGCTTGGCTAACCAGGCCGAGGGCTTCAGTTTGGGGCAAAGCTATTAGCAGAGCTCCATCTGAGCCAGCAGGAGAGCGGACCTCCAGACCAGACCAAGCCAGACAGAGGCTAATGAGGCTGGAAACTGAGGCCAGTGTGTTTGTGGATCTGCATAAATCAACACACAGACGCACACACACACACTTACTCACAGTGGTAACATTTGAAGGGTCATTCACTTTTATGTTGGTTTTTTTCTTCTTTCTTTCCCTTGCCTCCTGATGACTATAATAGAATATTTGACAGTACACAGCCACACTTCCACACTGGATGAACGCTTAAACAAGTTGCCGAATGGATATCAGCTTGAAATATTTACTCCAAATCTACATTGGTCAGGTGATGGTCGTGAATGTGTAGCTGGACACTTTTTAGCTGGTGTTTAAAAATGCCTTTCCCAATAGTCTTCTGCAGGAGACTTCAACACTAATGGACAGGTTCAGGACAGGAGAGACAGTTCGGCTTGCTTGACACCACATCAGCTCACTTCCCTCCTCATGGGTCCGTCTTAAAGCGGGAATCGTGCCGTCAGAAGTGACTGAACCAGAGTTGTGGTTTATAGAAGGTTACATGAGCACATTTATTGGTTTGGCAGTGTTGGAGGACCCAGAGGGAAGAGGGGGTCTATAGGAGCTCCCAAGTGTGTGCTGCTGGAGTAACTGGAACCTGCCCTCTGGCCATCAGACCCACACAGCACTGAGGATGAGGGGGGGCTTCTAGGTTCTTCTTTTAGGAGAAGAAGACAGTTCGAGGGTGTTTTCTGGAAACCCACTACTCTACATGTAGCATTAGCAGGGCTTCAGGGGTGCTGGCTTCTCTCAGCAGGCACTGCCTGACTTTCAGCGCTTCTCAGAAGGGAACAGATTTAAACAAAGAAGCCCTTCCTCTATAAAGACTTAAGATGCTCCAGGAAACCATCAAGTGATTTCACATCTGTTTTTTTGTTGCGTTGTTGTTCTTTCTTCCTATTCTTAGAAAGGCTGGACCGGTCAGATCAGCATGAAGTATTTGATGATGACATCCTGTTTGGCTCGACTGACCATAACTACATTCATTATATATACGTCACATCGAGCCTTTTTTAAGACTTCAAACATCCTCACATTTCACATTCCATTCATTGAGCAAGACGCTTTTTATCCAAAGCGACTTCCAAGAGAGAGCTTTTACCCCCCCCCCCCCCCCCCAAAAAAAGAACATCAGTCACTGATCACAACAATGTGATAAGTAGATGATAAGACAACATCTTGAGTATTAAATCAGCGGATCAGAGTTCCCTTCCAACACTTCCAGCACTTTATCAAGGCAGACAGCCGGTCTGTTCCCTCTCCATGCTTGGCGCCCGGCCCCCTCCTGCACTCCCCCTCCAGGGTCCTCTACCTGTTCATGCTTGCTGAGGCGGGTCTTGTTGTGGATGTCAGAGGAGATCAGGTTGAACTGGTGCTTCTCTGCCAGCGTCTTCAGAAGGATCACCACTGTTCTACTGCCACATTTTCCCCCACGCGGTTATACACCACCTGTGCTGGGAAACAGCAGGACCTGGGGGGGAGGACACACACACACAGAGACACACACACACACACACACAGAGACGCATATACACACAGACACATACACACACACACACACACACAGAGACGCATATACACACAGACACATACATCTCTGCCGTCAAC
>CM059327.1:13755121-13795121 GCA_030340685.1 Protosalanx chinensis
TGTGTGTGTGTGTATGTGTGTGTGTGAGTGTGTGTGTGTACTCCTCATCCCCTGACAGACTATATCAGGCTCTTCAGAGGGCGGACAAGGAAACACAAACACCCATCAATATGTAGTGAGTAGAGCTCCTCCTGTTCACCAGCCTCATTTACCACGTGTGTGTGTGTGTGTGTGTGTGTGAGTGTGTGAGTATGTGTGTAGTCTTTCCTACCACATCATCATCATCATCTCAACAACATTTCTTCTGACCACTGGGTATTACTATGGAATGAACCATCGTCATCCAAGCCATAATTCACCCTCTCTCGCTCTCTCTTCTCATCTCATTCCTCCTCTCCTTTTCTTCTGCCTTTCTCTGTTCTTCCTGCTCCTTCTCCCTCGCTCTTTCTTTCTGTCTCCTTCCTCTCCTCTTCTCCCTCTCCTCTTCTCCCTCTCCTCTTCTCCCTCTCCTCTTCTCCCTCTCCTCTTCTCCCTCTCCTCTTCTCCCTCCCTCCCTCCTCTCCTCTTCTCCCTCTCCTCTTCTCCCTCCCTCCCTCTCCTCTTCTCCCTCCCTCCCTCCCTCCCTCTCCTCTTCTCCCTCCCTCCCTCCCTCTCCTCTTCTCCCTCCCTCCCTCTCCTCTTCTCCCTCCCTCCCTCTCCTCTTCTCCCTCCCTCCCTCTCCTCTTCTCCCTCCCTCCCTCCCTCCCTCCCACCAGTGCTCCTTAACAAACCCCAACTGACATGATGCCAGCATGTTCTGTGTATGTTTGTGTGTGTGTACCTGCGTGTGTATATGTGTGTGTGTACCTGCGTGTGTATATGTGTGTGTGTACCTGCGTGTGTATATGTGTGTGTGTTTTCACAAAAACCCCAAACCTCTTCCCTAATTACACAGTGGATTCCAAGCAGAGTCTTGGTCTGAGTCTGTCATGTCACATAAATACTTCCTGTAGCGGAGGAAGCAGTAGCAGTGGTCAGCAGGGCTGGTCAGAACTAAAGGACACCACAATGGGACCATGGACCCTCCCTTCTACAGCGGTCACTGCTTTTTATAGTTCAGCTTTGTAAAATTGTGTGTTTGTGGAGGAGATACTGTGTGTGTGTGTATGAGAGAGTGGACAGGAAAGAGAGAGATCCTTTGTGTGTGTGTGTGTGTGTCATGGTGGCCCATACCAGGATCACCGGATGTGCGTACTGAAGTGGACCACCTGGTACTGCGATGACATCATCTCAAAACCTCCTGCGATTTCCCCCCCCCCCCCCCTCTACACACATACATACATACACGTGCAAACACACACACACACACAGCCTTCGACTCGAAGTTTCATATAAAGTCCATGTGCTCTCCATATGTGGCTTGTGTTTTTATGTTGTAAAATGGAGAGCTGTTCAGGGGCAGACGGAGACTCGGCCTCCCTGTCCCCCCGCTGCTGTTCAGGGGGCAGACGGAGACTCGGCCTCCCTGTCCCCCCGCTGCTGTTCAGGGGGCAGACGGAGACTCGGCCTCCCTGTCCCCCCGCTGCTGTTCAGGGGGCAGACGGAGACTCGGCCTCCCTGTCCCCCCGCTGCTGTTCAGGGGGCAGACGGAGACTCGGCCTCCCTGTCCCCCCGCTGCTGTTCAGGGGGCAGACGGAGACTCGGCCTCCCTGTCCCCCCGCTGCTGTTCAGGGGGCAGACGGAGACTCGGCCTCCCTGTCCCCCTGCTGCTGTTCAGGGGGCAGGACGGAGACTCGGCCTCCCTGTCCCCCCACTGCTGTTCAGGGGGCAGACGGAGACTCGGCCTCCCTGTCCCCCCGCTGGTGAGAAGCTACTGGATCAAGGAACAACAGGATAAACAAACACAGCTTCAACCTCCATCCAAGCTGTACCTGCAACAACAGAAAGACAAGCATGAGAGAGAGAGAGAGAGAGGTAGAGAGAGAGAGAGAGAGAGTGATGGGGGGTGAAAGGGGAGAGACAGGAAGATGGAGAGAGAGAGAGGGGTAAAAAGAGGTAGAGAGATAGAGGGGGGGTAGAGAGAGAGAGAGACAGAGGGGTAGAGAGAGAGAGAGAGAGGTAGAGAGAGAGAGAGAGAGAGAGAGGTAGAGAGAGGTAGAGAGAGAGGTAGAGAGAGAGAGGTAGAGAGAGAGAGAGGTAGAGAGAGAGAGAGAGGTAGAGAGAGAGAGGTAGAGAGAGAGAGAGAGAGAGAGAGAGAGGAGAGGTAGAGAGAGGTAGAGAGAGAGGTAGAGAGAGGTAGAGAGAGAGAGGTAGAGAGAGAGAGAGAGGTAGAGAGAGAGAGAGGTAGAGAGAGAGAGAGAGGTAGAGAGAGAGAGAGAGGTAGAGAGAGAGAGGTAGAGAGAGAGAGAGGTAGAGAGAGGTAGAGAGAGAGAGAGGGTAGAGAGAGAGAGCGGTAGAGAGAGAGAGAGAGAGGTAGAGAGAGAGAGAGGTAGAGAGAGGTAGAGAGAGGTTAGAGAGAGGTAGAGAGAGGTAGAGAGAGGTAGAGAGAGGTAGAGAGAGGTAGAGAGAGAGAGGTAGAGAGAGAGAGAGAGGTAGAGAGAGGTAGAGAGAGGTAGAGAGAGAGGTAGAGAGAGAGAGGTAGAGAGGTAGAGAGAGGTAGAGAGAGAGAGAGGTAGAGAGAGGGTAGAGAGAGTAGAGAGAGGTAGAGAGAGGTAGAGAGAGGTAGAGAGAGGTAGAGAGAGTTCCCACTGACAGTATTCTGGCCGTTCAACTAACTCGCACAACAAAAACCTCACCCCCACCTCACCCCCACCTCACCCCCACCTCACCCCCACCTCACCCCCACCTCACCCCCACCTCACCCCCCACCTCACCCCCACCTCACCCCCACCTAACCCTCACCACAGCAGCAGACGACACACTGGCACAGTAAGAACACGGTTCAAATCCCCAGAAGTCCGTAGAGGCTAAAATACCTTTTGGTTGAGGTGAGGCACCACACAGAAACTCTGAACACACACCAACATTTGCACACACACACAAACGCACACACGGACACTAACACACTAACGCACAAGGTGTGGAAATTTCCGTGGTCTCAGAGAGGAAAGCATACCAGAGAGAGAGAAGGAATCCATTCAGATCCATTCAGTGGCATTGGCTGCACTTGTGTGTGAGTGTGTGTGTGTGTGTGTGTCTGTGTGTCTGTGAGGGAGAAATTATGATAAATAGAGCAAGATGGTAAGAAGAGCGTGTGTAGATGAGGTTTGATAGACAGAAATAATGTGTCTGAGTCACCTGGTGTCCCACAGGGGGCCGAGCATGAGGACTGAAGCCTGTCTGAGTCACCTGGTGTCCCACAGGGGGCCGAGCATGAGGACTGAAGAGCATGAGGACTGAAGAGCATGAGGACTGAAGAGCATGAGGACTGAAGAGCATGAGGACTGAAGAGCATGAGGACTGAAGAGCATGAGGACTGAAGAGCATGAGGACTGAAGAGCATGAGGACTGAAGAGCATGAGGACTGAAGAGCATGAGGACTGAAGCCTGTGGACACAATCACTCCTCTGATTATGACTAAACTCCACTAATCTACGTTCCCCTAAACTACAACTCCCACAATCCATCACACCTCTCAGACACCTCTCTGCCTCTGCCTCTGTCTCTCTCACACACACACACACACACACACACACAGCAGTCTGAAAAAAGGGGTGAAGAGCTGCTAATGATGAGTCATGTGACCAGAACCTTCTCCAGAGTCCGGAGGAGCTGCACACAGCCCACAGCCTCCTCACCTCTCCTGGGACGGAGAGAAGGAGGAAAGAGGAGAAGAGGTTGGGATGAAGCGGCAAAGGGTTTCTAAATCTGTCTCCCCCCCCCCCCCCCCCCCCCCCCCCCCCCTTCCTTCGAGGGGGCGGGGGTTAATAAAGCTGTCTTTAGAGAAGGCTGACGTTGGGGCAGGACACTGAGGCTCTATACTGAAGCATGGCTGGGCAGACCCCTCTGGGTTTACCATGGAGCCGCACACACACACACACGCACACACACACACCACTGAAGTCACGGACCGTTCATGGACACAGTTACCATGATTAATAAAAGACAAACACACAGTATTTTATAAGAGCACACAGTTTTCAGTTGATGAATAAACAAAGTGTGTCAATCTTGTTAATTCATGATGATGGCTGTATAACGAGCAGGGAGAGGGACTCAGTCTGTGATAACTGAACTGTTCCTGACTCTTTGCAGGCTCAGTGTTGTTCTGTGTGTTGATGCTCCTACCAGCCCGATGCTCTGGACTGCCTCGTCTCAGGGTCATCTGCTCTCAGTCAGCTGCGTTAAGTAAGATTCTCTCTGAGGTTGTTCCTGGTATTCACAGACATCCAGTTGCCAGCCTTTAATTAGCACATCCTGTGTGTGTGGATGGCTGTGTGTGTGTGTGTGTGTGCATGCATATCAGTGTGTGTGTGTGTGCTTTAGTGAAGGGTCCATCGTCCAGTCTAACTGTCTAGCCTTAAAAGCAGGGTGCAAATCTATAAATATCCTAAACAGAAGGCTCTGTCTTACCAGAGATCAGAGTCTCTGATCTCCTCAATTACTATCGAGAGGAGGGGGTGAAGGGAGTCAGGTCGCTGAGCGGTTAGGGAATCGAGTTAGTAATCAGAAGGTTGCGAGTTCGATTCCCGGTGGTGTCACATTACGTTGTGTCCTTGGGCATGGTACTTCACCCTACTTGCCTCAGGGGGGGAATGTCCCTGTACTCTGCTGTAAGTCACTCTGGATAAGAGTGTCTGATAAATGACTGAATGGAAATGTAAAGTGAGCGATAGAGGGAGATGGAGAAAAGCAGTGAGAAATGGAGGTGTAGAGAGAGAGATCATTCAGAATCCAGAGGGATGAGAAGATGGAGGTAGAGCAGGACAGCAGATGAAAAACATTTGTGAGGAGAGACGAGGAAAAAAAAGGAAGAAAAAAATTCAGAAATCAAGAGAAGGAAAGAATAGAGGAAAGTCCTCAGATCTTTAAAACAAACAGTGTCCAGATGGCAGCTCACCAACACATTCACAAGTACAATACTACAGCAGTCTGACACCACTGCCACCTGTGAGAGGAGCAAGGGGGGCGCTGACTATCTCTGACACACACCCCTCTGTTGCACATCGACACAGTGCCTTGTGTCTTTCCAAAGCGTTGTAGCAGGGAATGCCTGGAATTGTTCAGGGCGAAGCCACACATGGACACACTATTCTCTCCTCCATCCTCCTCCACCTCCTCTCTCGCCTCCACCTCCTTCTCCTCTCTCTCCTCCTCCACCACCTCCTTTCTCCTATTTCTGCAAGTTCCTAGCCACTCCTAGCCACTCCCTCCTGCAGCCCCTCTGCCCCCCCCGCCCCCCCCAGACCCCCCTCCTCTGCCCCCCCCGCCCCCCCCCAGGCCCCCCTCCTCTAGCCCCCCTGTCCCCTTGTTGGGTGTGGCCACTTGTTGGGCTCTGTTACACATATAAATAGTCAGGCATCCAGGATGTGTGTGTTCATATGTGTGCATCCACGTTGGCAAGTGTGTGTTCTGTGTGTGTGTGTGTGTTCTGTGTGTGTGTGTGTGTTCTGTGTGTGTGTGTGTTCTGTGTATGTTGTGTTTATAAATGCTGATGCTGCATGTGTGCCTTTTAAAATTGCGACGAAGTGTTGTGATGGTGTAAAGGTGCTGGACTGGACCAATCTCCTGCATGGAGCCTCCTTTCACTGTGTGGCACAGCAGAGCTGCTGAGTGTTCAGCATTACAGCAGTCCTGGGCTGTGGACTGGATATAAGATAACGTCAGGAACACAACTAACTTGAAAATGTTTCCCAACTCCCCAACAACCGGCTACAGGAAAGCAGAGAAGAGACAGATAAAGACAGAGAAATAAGGGAGAGGGGGGGAGGAGTTAGAACGAAGAGGTAAAAACGAAAAAAAGGACAATGGCCAGATGGAGAATTTTCCACTAGTTTCAGAGATGCCATGGACGTCTCAAAAGGTCACGACCCCAGAGCTCCTGAATGTTATCACCACCGTCCTAACACAACTGTCACCTCCACACGCTCCATCACTTATATAATGTCTAAAGTCATAAACATCTCCCACTGCAGTGAGGATCCTGAGAAGCACTCTTGGATTTAAACTGAGTTGGAGGGTGGGGGTACAGTACACACACACACACTAAGGAAATACAAGGACAATAGTTTAGTGTTCTGGTTAACGAGTGTAATGGAACAGCGATGATTAAGAGACTCTCTCGCTGGCCGCCTGTGATGAAGTGCAAATGTTAGAGTGTGTAGACGCGTGCACAAGTACCTGCGTGTGTGTGTGTGTGTAGAACAGTAACTGAGCTGTCCCTAAGCCTCAGCAGAGTGGATCACCAGGGACAAATGACCACGTCGGCAAGAGAGAGAGCTGCTCTGTCCAGGAACGAGCACATGAGGAAGCCATGACTACTGACTGCCAACACTGGGAGAGAGAGAGAGAGAGAGAGAGAGAGAGAGAGAGAGAGAGAGGGGGAGGGAGGGAGAGGGAGAGAGAGAGAGAGAGAGAGAGGGAGGGAGAGAGAGAGAGAGACAGACAGACAGACAGAGAGAGAGAGCGAGAGAGGGAGAGAGAGAGAGAGAGAGAGAGGGAAAGAGAGAGACAGAGAGAGAGAGAGAGACAGAGAGAGAGAGAGAGAGAGAGAGAGAGAGAGAGAGAGAATTATGGATTGAAAAGGACAGTCAAAGAGACAGTTAATAAGGTTTGACCAAATCAGCAAGGGAGATTTCGCAATAAGGGAGGGTCAAGTCTTGCTGAAAACCACTTTGGTCATACAAGTAGCCTACAGTAAAACACACAGAGATCTCAGTGTCACTTCAGATCAGCACAAGTCCTACCCAGGGCAAACCAGACCAGGTCAAACCAGACCATGTCAAACCAAACCAGACCAGGTCAGACTAGGATTGTGAGCCAATCCAGGACAGTCTGGATTCTGGAACAGCCCTCTGAGACAGACCCAGGTCCTGAATAGACCAGAACTCTGATGGTGTTCAAGGGTCATGGTGACTGTGTGTTAGTGAGAGACAGCCGGGTCAAAAGAGTGACACTAGTGTGTGTGTGTGTGTGTGTGTGTGTGGTGGGGTGTGTTTATTAGTGTCAATGTTTATTAGTGTTCAGTCCGGAATGTGTTAAGAGTGCAAGGAGGCCATCTGTGTCTGCGGCCATCAGGATGAGGACCGCTGCTTCACCTCCACCACAGTCCATCCCAAAGCTCTGACATTTGACCTCTGACCTCTTGTTAAAATCTCAGTGGCGAGGTCAAGCAGAGTGAGCAGTAAAAACCGGCCAATCATGTGGAACATTCCAGGCTCCTCTGATCCGCCGTGAAATACTAGAGAAATGAAACTGGTGCCTCATAAGAGACATCTGAAAATCTCCAATCAATCAAATGACCCACTTGGTTTCCCCCGGGTTACAAAAGACTCCTTAGGAAAGTAGGCTTGGTTGGTGTTTTTGGGCTTGCAGGTGTTTTGGAAACACACCCACTCTTTATTACGTCAATCAGACAAGCCCAGCCACACCCCCTGGCCTCTCTTTGAACCAATCACAGCCACATGGCCTTAACTTGGACCGCCCAGATTCTTGGAAGAGCAGAGGGAGTCTGTGCGTCTTTAGAAGAGCAGAGGGAGTCTGTGCGTCTTTAGAAGAGCAGAGGGAGTCTGTGCGTCTTTGGAAGAGCAGAGGGAGTCTGTGCGTCTTTGGAAGAGCAGAGGGAGTCTGTGCGTCTTTGGAAGAGCAGAGGGAGTCTGTGCGTCTTTGGAAGAGCAGAGGGAGTCTGTGTGTCTTTGGAAGAGCAGAGGGAGTCTGTGCGTCTTTGGAAGAGCAGAGGGAGTCTGTGCGTCTTTGGAAGAGCAGAGGGAGTCTGTGCGTCTTTGGAAGAGCCTGTGTTAACTTTGGACTCTGGCACTTTGTTGATGTCCAGAACACATCTGGAGGAATGTGGCTTTGTCAGAGGAACTGTGTGGGTCAAGACCTCAACACAGCCAGGCTGTTTCAACAGGCGGTTCAGTGGTCGAACCGTCTTTAGTTCAGGGATCATGGAATAACAGGAAAACCCCTTAGCAGCTCAAATCAAATCAACATTTATTTGTACAGCCCTTTTTACAAGCAATGTCACAGAGGGCTTCACATACTCCCATAGAACTGCCCCTGAACCAACCTAAACCCTCAAGGAAGACGAGGAAAAACTCCCAGAAAAACTCACTAGGGAGAAGAATTGAAGAAACCTGGAGTCCACGTTACTGCTCTGATGCAGAGAACTAGTTTCTACAGCAAAACATTAGCAGATGATGGCAGGACAGACCATGTGCAAGTTAGGGGGAAGGAGGCTCATGGTTAGATTTGGTGAAAAAAAGCATCACTGAATGTTTTGGGGGAAGAATCCTGCTCTGACTGACTGTAGCACATGTAGGACCACTGACAGGATTTATATCATCACTATGTTTCAACATGCATCATCCAGCTTGTACAAAACACAAGCAAAGTCAAACATAACCACAGTCAGATGCCCATTTGACATTTGTGTACAGGTGCATAAATATGAGTGTTTGTGTGTGTGTGTGTATGATCTTGTGTGGGTGCCCATACTGCATGCATGTATGACTGTGAGAGAGAGAGAAAAAGAGAGAGAGAAAGAGAGAGAGACAGAGAGAGAGACAGAGAGAGAGTTAGAGAGAGAGAGAGACAGAGAGAGAGAGAGAGAGAGACACACAGAGAGAGAGAGAGAGAGAGAGACAGAGAGAGAGAGAGAGAGACAGAGAGAGAGAGAGAGAGAGAGAGAGAGAGAGCGAGAGAGCAAGAGAGAGAGAGAGCGAGAGAGAGAGAGAGAGAGAGCAAGAGAGAGAGCACATTTTAAGACGGAGGTGGCAGCTTGGGATGATGTGAAGTTTACTTTCCGCAGGGCAGGGCCACATTCCAACTGAACTGCCGGTCAAACCCATGATCCCCTTTTCTGGGAGAACCCACCATGGCTGCCTCAACCTCCATCTCCTCTCTGAGAGGCTGGGGTTGCCAGGTCTGTTTATTCTACCCCCCCTATAAAAGGCCTCTAGTTCCAGTTCCTTGCACACATAATAATGTGTGCGACCTCAAGCCTGCAGTCCAGTTATTAGGCCAGTGTGATCGACAGGGAGCGTTGAAGACCTGTTATATCAGCCTGCGTTCAGAGGTGAGAGACGATTGGTTGGATTTTCGGATGTTTTTCTTTTCTTTCATTCTTCCCCACTGTGTGTTTATTTCCGTTGGGCTAGCTCCATGAAAACTTCTCTGTATTTCTGAACCAGAATAGCTTTCAGATGTAAAGCTGAGAAATGTACAGGCCACTCTTTGTCACGGTGCAGTTGTAAACCCACACACACACACACACACACACACACAATTCAGACTAAACAAAAGGCAAAACCAGTAGCCATGGAACAGGACCCACTGCTGCCTTTGAGCAAGACAGAACCAGAGCCAGCATGGTGTGGTGTGTGTAGGTGTGTGTGCGTGTAGGTGTGTGTGTGTGTGTGTGTGTGGGATGCCAGCCCTGGCTGTGGGACAAAAGCACCCTCAGTAAAATCCTCCCAGTTGTAACCAGAGAGTAGACTGTGCAGTGGTACCACTTGACTTCCTAATGACTTAGTGAACAGGAAGATCAGTTCCAGAGAGAGAGCTGAAGCCAAACAGTGGCTGGCAGAGGTGAGGGGGGGGTCATGTGGGGCCCAGGAGAGGGGGGAGGGGGGAGGGAGAGAGAGAGATGGGGAAGGGACAGAAGAAGAGAGGAAATGGAAAGTTGGAAGCCTTCATTTTCCTAATTTCCTGACATTCCTGGGTTAATGGAAATGTTGCATCACCTCCCTGGGTGAATGTTTTCCTAAATTCAGCACATCTGCTGTCATGCCTGCTCAAGGAGCATCACACAGGAGATGGTGAAGATTCACAAGCCTGGACACATGGGCAAACATTTACATCACTTATCAGACACTCTTATCCAGAGCGACTTACAGCAAGTGCAGGGACTTTCCCCACCCTGAGGCAAGTAGGGTGAAGTGCCTTGCCCAAAGGACACAACGACATCTGGCACGGCCAGGAATCAAACCAGCAACGTTCTGATGACTAGCGTGAATCCCTAGCCGCTCAGCCACATGACTCCCTCCCAAACATGCGAACACACATGTTCTCAGACTACTAACAGGCAAGAACTCAAAAGACTAGGAATATAGAAAAAATATAATAACTGTCTTTAGGTCTAAAGACTCCCCCTTGAGACAGCTGCACCTGCAACAGCCTGAGGGACAGACTGGGAATCTGCCCAGTTACACAGCTACTGTAAGTACAACATGCTTAACATGTATGCTGCAGTGTCATACTGAAGACCACCTTAACTAAGACCCCCCCCCCCCCCCCCCCCCCAGTCATTATAAACATAACCTATAACCTTAAAGCCCCCCACTGCTGGAGGATGTATTCAGGAGAGTAAATGGCCACGGACCTCTAGATCAAATTCCATTCCCCAGTCTAAAAACACACACACACACACACACACACACCGTGATGAAGCGAGGAATCCCAGACATCAATTAGAAATAAACAAGCAGCTGCCCTTAGTTGGAATCCAAACAACACAGCCGGGAAAACAAAACTCAGCCCCCCTTTTTGCTGCATGCAACCAGAGAGGCTAAATAAAACTTAAAAGTGCCCAGCGATACATTTTCCCAAACTAGCAACTAGTGGTTTAATGACATGGGACGGGCACATGCACCCGATGTGGCTCTACTATGTATTTAAGGTTGCTATTTTAAACAGCTATATACTTTTTCATGGGCATTAAATGAGTGGCGCAGACAGGCTTGTGGTTCTGACCCAGGAGATAAACATAGAGTCAGAGCCCAGAACAAGGTAAAGATCTGGGCAGTGGGAAACATGTTCTCTGTCTCTGTCTCTCTCTTTTAACAAGAACTGTGATGTTTCAGTAGACTGAAGCCCTTTCCTTAATAGCTGGACCCCCTTCCCCTAAACATGCACAGCCCCCACCCCCCCTCCACAAACACACACCAGAGTACCTGATGACAAGTGAAGCATGTGTGTCCTCCTACACACCATGTTTGTGGGTGTTTTAATGGCTATAAAGACAGGAATGCAAAGCACTGAAACCCCCCCGAAAATAAACAAACCAAGCGTACTGTTACTGTACCAAACAAGCTGGGGGCGGAGGAACCTCAGGGGGAGGAGCCACAGAGTCACTGAGCTCAGGGGGGAGGGGCCACAGAGTCACTGAGCTCAGGGGGGAGGGGCCACAGAGTCACTGAGCTCAGGGGGGAGGGGCCACAGAGTCACTGAGCTCAGGGGGGAGGGGCCACAGAGTCACTGAGCTCAGTGGGGAGGGGCCACAGAGTCACTGAGCTCAGTGGGGAGGGGCCACAGAGTCACTGAGCTCAGTGGGGAGGGGCCACAGAGTCACTGAGCTCAGTGGGGAGGGGCCACAGAGTCACTGAGCTCAGTGGGGAGGGGCCACAGAGTCACTGAGCTCAGTGGGGAGGGGCCACAGAGTCACTGAGCTCAGGGGGGAGGGGCCACAGAGTCACTGAGCTCAGGGGGGAGGGGCCACAGAGGTCACTAAGCTCAGGGGGGAGGGGCCACAGAGTCTAAGGACCATATGTAAGTCTTAGTGGACACCAGCCTGTCTCTCCACAGACCTCAGGGACGTCCATCCCTGGAGGGTTATCTCCTCCTCCCTCTTCCCCAGCCCTGCCGTGATAGCACACACTGCCAGGGTACCACCCTGTAACCACGGGAACCATGCCATGAAAGCAACCACAAGCAGCTGTCATCAGCGCCCTGGCAACCGCTGAAAAACAGTCTGGAGCCTTGAACACAGCCCACAGCCTCTGCATGCTTCAGCACGGCCTTCTGGGTAAAGCAGCCTAAATGATCCATCACTACACTGAAGCATCGTTCTTCATGATGTTTGAGATGGTGTGGCCTAATTTACATTTTACCTTTCATTCATTTATCAGACGCTTTTATCCAAAGGGACTTCCAAGAGAGAGCTTTACTAAAGAGCATCAGTCACTGAGCATAACAACATGCCCCAAACACTGCAGGCAGTCAGAACATGAAGCATACATGGTGGGAAACCAAACAAGTGCCAAAGGGAAAAACCACTAGTTTATTTTAGTCAATGAAATCATGCTATATGTATATATAAGTATTTATACAGGTATATACTTTCCTTTTTGGGGGGATTTTTGGAGCTCTATGAGTTCCATCCCAGGATCAGTCCTGGTTTTCAAGGTTCCAGGTTTGATCGCAGAAGCTAGCAAACAGGTTTTTCAGAGATTGCTGGAAAGTGGGAGTTTTTTTCCAAGATTTGTTTTGATGGTCGGAAGTGAGCTCAAGACTTTGAGCCTGGAAGTTGTGAAATACCACAACTAGTCCTCCCTTCCTTCAAAGAAGAAGAAGAGGTTGTATATGAACCACCTTTCCTCCTCTGCTGCAGCACGATCTGCTCTGCCAAATATTCGAGATTTACATTAATAAATGTAGTCATTTATCAGACGCTCTTATCCACTTACAGTAAGTACAGGGACGTTCCCCCCCTGAGGAAAGCAGGGTGAAGTGCCTTGCCCAAGGACACAATGACATATTGGCATGAACCAGCAACTTTCTGATCAATAGCCTGATTCCCTAACCGCTCAGCCACCTGTATCTTCTTGTGCAAAGAAGCACATTCAACAATAACTTCTATATAAAATACGTTCAACAATGATGATCGTTTGTCTGTTTTGGAACATTCTAGCATAAAAACTAGACAGCACAAAAACAGCTGCAGACCACTGATATAGTCACACTCCATATGATTCCAGAAAAAAAAACAAAGCTTTATGAGTTCTGATCGTCATCCTTCATCAGAACTTATAAACCAATAACAGTTAACGAGTCTGGCCATCTTTCATCTGCTCCCTTCTGTGTGAGCTCTAACTCTAACACAGTAATGCAGGATAATGACTGCGTGTTATTGCAGTGGGCGGTCTGTCCTCCAGAGAGACCATTAGCGATCTATGGTGCATGGAGCCATTAATTGGCTGTGCTAATTGAGACAATTATCCAATCAAGAGGTTAGAGAGAGAGAGATTGTGCTGGCTCTGATGGAGGTTGCGAAGCAGGCCGGCTGGGCCTCCCAGCAGCAGGCTAACCCCCCGGGCCCCGCAGGCCTCAGAACATGTGGTCCACCAGGCTGGAGCCTCCAAACACAACACAGCAGACAGCATTGTTCTGTCATAGCAGAAGACAGAAGTCCAATTTAGCATGAAACCACACTGACACAGCAACAGTTGGTGCAAAGTGGATTAACTGTGGTTCACCGCAGGGGTCTCCAGCTGTGAGACACGACCCTTAAAGGGATGTGGGGGGTGGGGGCGGGGGGGGCGGGGGGTGTAATGAGAAGACGTGAGTATTGCTACAGAAATAGAATCAGCTGTTACAAATATCATCGCCTCCCCTTTAATACACAACTATACAGACACCAGGATCAAGCTATCCTGGATCAGTGCAGTCTGGATATGTTAACACATTTCTCTGCTTCAGGTCGACAGCTTCCTGCTACTTGTGTTTCTCTGGTCTCTTGTCAAGGGAAAGCAGTTTCCCTTTTCACTGCCCCCCCCCCCCCCCCCCCCCCCTAAAAAACCCAAACAAGCCATCGTGTCCATAACAGGGGAACGTAAACAAACAAATAATCCACTTTGGCGCTGTGTGTGTGTGTGTGTGTGTGTGTGTGTTTTCATAACGGAGACAGCATGAAGATATTAACACAGATGGTTCAAAACACACAACCAGAGACACATTCCACAAAAACATGG
The DNA here is from genome assembly GCA_030340685.1 of Protosalanx chinensis. Lineage (NCBI taxonomy): Eukaryota > Metazoa > Chordata > Actinopteri > Osmeriformes > Salangidae > Protosalanx > Protosalanx chinensis. The sequence goes on from CM059327.1 coordinate 13,768,948, forward strand.
AACCTCTCCTTCAACAGTAATATGAAGAGACTTCAACACCTGAAAGCACTAAACGAGGAGCTACCAGTTGGCCAGTTTTTCCCCCCTCAGTCTGTCGACATAAGGAAAAGTAAGAAGAATCATAAAGTTAGAGACAGTTTAAGATAACTGGATTAGAAACACAACTCTGGACTGCAGACAACAGCTACCTGTGCTTCTAAGACAAACTCTAAGTCAGCCTCGAACCCGTTTCAATGCCACTTCTCTTGACATTCTGGGACAGAAAATATGATTGGATGAAATGAAGGCGTTGTTTTTTAATATCCTTCTCCAGGAAGTGTGGAATGGTTCTGCTGGTGTCTGTGCTGAGGGCCAGGCTGGTGCCAAAAATCACACTTCCATGGCTGACTGCTTCAACAAGGCCTGACGCCAGCATCTGTTCACGATGCATGTGTGACCAGTCCTTTACAGTGTGTGTGTGTGGGCACGTGTATATGTGTGTGTATATATATATATATATCGATTATATATACATATATATATATACACATATATACACACACACAATCATTTTTAATTGCTGAAAATGTATACACACACATGCACACATATATATATATATATTGTGTGGGCACGTGTATATGTGTGTGTGTATATATATATATATATATATATATATATATATATATATGTGCGTGTGTGTGTATACATTTTCAGCAATTAAAAATGATTGTGTGTGTGTGTGAACCCATCTGGATGTTTGCGTGTCTGTTTGTGTGACAGAGCGATCAGTGATGTTGTGATGTTAGACAGGTTGGGTTACAGCACTGGGAGTGTGTGTGTGTGTGTGTGTGTGTGTGTTTTTTTGCCCACGTTTTACATCAGCAGTTCCGTCAAACACGGTAACAGGGTTAGGATGTGTGTGTTTGTGTGTGTGTGTATATATATGTGTGTGTGTGTGAGACGGTCATGTGTGAGTGAGCTTCACTGTAGTGAAGCCTGTTTTTCTACCCATGTTTGACATGTTAATCCAAGCTCCCTTCTCAGTAGGAATCTACACACACACACACACACACAGGCCAAAACTAGTTCTATTCCTACCGCTGTTTATCTGTGGTGTTTGACAGCCAAAGTAGACTCCTTAATACATATGAATTCACCTTAGTGCCCCACTGACTAAGCAGGGAATTGATCAAACAGATAGTATATACAGGCAGCTGCATATAGAGAGACGTATAGAGACTGGGGCATCCCCCCCCCCCCCCCCCAAGACAGGTAGGATGAAGTGACAGTCATGTTGGCACGGCCGGGAATCAAACTCACCATTCAACCACCTGACTCCCCCATTAATAAAACATGAGCTCACATGAGCTCTAGATCCTAAGGTAGAGCGCCTCTAGGCCAGCCCTCATGATTCATGGAGGAGTCATAGGGATTAAAACACACACACACACACACACACATCATCCTGCTTTACTGTAAGGAGACAGGATGGGTCTACCAGGCCCTGGCTTGTATTCATCTGAGGGAGAGTTCACATAGAAAGATAAAACACACTAACCCTATGACCTGGTCTGTCTAATCTGGTTGATTCAAATGTCTTTGAGTTCCAGCATTTCTTGGCTATACATGAAACAGCATTGCAGAAAGCCAGATAATGAATCCAAATATAAACTAGGAAATGTGCCTTTTCCTCAAGTTCAGGCCTATTTTCACAGGTTGTCTGAAGCTGGGAGAACATCAAAGAGTCTGTCTAAACATCTGTCCAACCTGTGCATTTAGAGCCACTGAGCTCATATCTGAGCTGTGTGATGTCAGCTTGGTGATATGAGCGAGCAGGTTAAGCTGTCCTGTCCTGTCCTCTCACACACACACACACACACACACACACACACACCACTGGACCCTCATTCCTGTCATCATTCAGGTTTTGAATAAAGAGAAGAGACAAACTGGTTTCAAATAGATTCCTCTGCTGCTGTGGTTTGAAGCAGTCATCAGTGTTGCTGAGTCCAGCTCTCTCACGCTGCTGAACCGTCACGCGAACACTTGAGGAAACTATATTTTTTAGTGCGCACACACACAGCACTGCATTCAACTGTGCAAAACACACCGTCACACAAACATACTCATGTATACATTTAATAATGACCATTGGAGGACATTAATAATACAATTAGCAGGAGAGTGTGAGCAAGAGGTCTTTTACTCAGTGTGTGTGTGTGTGTGTGTGTGTGTGTGTGTGTGTGGTAATATAAAGGTACAGAAAGCAGTAGAAGCACTAACTCACGTCTGAGAGTTTGTGTGCTTGAGAGCTGCTTGTTACTATAGCGATTTGCTGAGTGACACTCTCAAACACCAATGTCCCTGCTGGCCGAAATAAAACAGGGCCTGTTTCTCTAACACCCCTGTGTGAGGAAGGGAGACACCCACCACACACACACACACCGTACACCAACACAACATATACACACAATATAGAAACACACTAGCACACTCTGTCACACATACCCCCCCACCAGGAATCCTTACACTTTTCTCAGCACAGCTCAGCCAAAAGTAACATGGACAGATGAAGGTAAATAAATCTTCTGGATCACGCGGCTCTCATAAAGCCTGCCGGTGTAAGACTGACGATCACACACACACACACACACACCACAAGCAAACACCACACACACATATACAATCAAGCATTATTCTAACAGCCTTTCCACTTTTATTCCTACAGAATTCCCTCCAAAGCTTTGAGGTTTGGGAGTTTCCCTCCAGAATACTGAAGTGTGCTTCAGACCCTTACCTCACCTGGCTAGGTTACCTACATATGTCTAACACATGCAGGATAGAGAGCGAGATATATATATATATATATATATATATATATAGAGAGAGAGAGAGAGAGAGAGAGAGAGAGAGAGATAGAGGGGGAAAGCATAATGTTTTTCAAACCTACTTATCTCTATAGATCCTGATCACCTCCTCCCACAGGGGGCAGCTGAAGGCTACACAGGGTCCCAGCCCCCCCCCCCCCACCCCCCCCCACAGGTACTGAGAGCCCCTCTACCCTCCTCCCTAACGCATATGATACCCCAGCACAAGTCTACTGCAACTGTACAGTTATGTCACTGTTGCGTAAGCCCCGCCACCCCCCACCCCACCTCCTTTCCTTCCCCTGAAGCCCCCGTCATAGAAGGCCCAGTGTCCGCCAGGCCCAGCCCAGAGAGAGAGAGAGAGAGAGAGGGGGGGGGGGGCTTCCCTGCAGCAGCTGAGTTGCTCCAGACCTTCATTCATCTGAGCCACAGAGACATCCTTCTCAGGGCCCAACATGGGGGCAGTGGGTGGCGGCAGACTGTCAGAGATGCAAGGAGCGGACTTCTGCCTTTCTGTGACTGTGTTAGGGTGTGTGTGTGTGTGTGTGTGTGTGTGTGTGTGTGTGAGAAGGGAACCAATCTGACCCAGGGGATTAGTGGCTGACTTGGTGAGTGACTATGGTTCAACTCCAGATGTTTATCACGTCATAAAGGCTCTGATGTGTTGTAAGGAGCAGGTATGAACACAGCTTCCTCTCAACACACATGCTCACACAAGTTAACACATATGTACATGCATACTGTACACACACACACACACAGTACCATACAACCATAAGCACACACACACCCAAGCACAGTCATCCAGTCAAACACACACCCACACACTTACTCCCTTGTGCAATTGTCACTGAGTCAATCTGTTTAAAAGGAAACAATTCAGCTGTTATGAAGAGATAATCGGGGCTTAAGAAAGGCATGAGAACATGATGACAGCAAGTTTGTCCAATCACATTTACACGAAGCATGACTACAGAGGGCAGACGGTCCGAGTTTGAAGGAAGTCCTTTAAGTTCAAATGAAAGGGTGTAGCTCATTGGTTGATCTTTATCTGTAGATCAAGAGGTTGCAGATTTCATTTGCATGAAATCGTCGGCTAAATGTACACGTGTACATTTTTGTATACTTAATGTATACATAGGCCTACATCCCATTAAAAACACAGCATTTTACTAGTTTGATCAAACATTTCATCTTAAGAAAAATATTTCTCATGAAAGACGTTTATCAAAAGAAGCCTGTATTGTTTATTTAACTGTGTCTTTCTGGTGATCCATAAACGTATTTGATTTGGTATAAAGACTCAACTGTCAACAGCTGCTGGGCTTGCTGTCACTAAGGAACAGGACTGACACGGGTTTGACACAGGTCTGACACGGGTTTGACACAGGTCTGACACGGGTTTGACACAAGTCTGACACGGGTTTGACACAAGTCTGACACGGGACAGACCAGGATGAGTCACACCGATAATGACCCTGCTTGTATTGTTACCAAGATGCGTAAATCAGGACCAACTTGGAAATAAAACCATAAATGACAACCGTAGAGTTACAAAGCAATACGTTTAAGTCCAGACTTACTTTTTGTTGCCTGTGCCAACACTTTTAAGGACAGTGACACCAAGATAAAGACCCAGAATGACACAGATAAAGACCCAGAATGACATCAAAGGGATCATGAAGATGCTGGTACACTGTTAAATTAAAAACAATTCCACTGTCCAAAAGGTAAAGTGTGTTTGCATGCACATAGGTGTAAACAGCTACTGAACATCACGACTTCGTAGTATTAATATGAGCCACAGTGTTAGACTGGAATCTGACTTAATCACTGTGGCTGCTGTCTGAGACTGAAAACACACCGTCCTTACCGAGATACTGTCTGAGGTCCAGCAGGATTTTAGGAGCTCCTCCGTTTAACTGGTAGAACAGAGATCCGAAACAGAACAAAAACAAGGTGGCCATGCAGAAACCATAACCTCGCAGAGACAGTCTTAAAGGAATGGCTGAAGACCAGCTGAACTTCTTGTGGTTCCGTTCCTTAACGTGGTTCTGAGTCTGGTTGTTCTTCATCATCTCCTCCTCATAAAGCTCCTCTGCTGAGAGTCACCCATCCGCCTGTGGAAAGGGAAACTCTTTGCTTTGATCTCATCTGGATAATGTGGACACCTCTTCGGAAAGGCACAGTCTCTCTCTCTCCGCACTCTTCTGCCGCTGCAAGTCAAGCTGAGGCTCTGTGCTCCGAGGCAGAGGGTTTTTTGGGGGTTTGGGTTGGTGTCAGATTACTGGACGTGGAAGAAAACTTCACTTTTGCAGCTCGTCAAGGACGCAGAATAGCGTCACCTTGTGTTAGTCATGTGTCCTAGTCAAATCAAATCATTTGTTTTTTTTGGCACAGCCCCTTTTTTACAAGCAATGTCACAGAGGGCTTCACATATGCCCATAGAACTGCCCCTGAACCAACCTAAACCCTCAAGGAAGACGAGGAAGTCTAGAGGGTGGGGAACCCTGGCCCTCAGGGGCCACACTGTCCTGAAGGTTTTAGATGTTTCCCTGCTCCAGCACACCTGATTCTAATGAAGGGTCGTTATGAGGCTTCCACAGAGCTTGATAACGAGCCTTCATTAGAATCAGGTGTGCTGGACCAGGGGAACATCTAAAACCTTCAGGACAGTGTGGCCCCTGAGGACCAGGGTTGGACACCCCTGGCCTACAGCATCTCAGCATATCAGCAAAAGCATCAAAGCCACAAAGACCATAACAATTATGGTCTTACGTATCAATAAGAGTTATTGATCTGTCATTCCATATTCAGTTGGGATCGTGTAAAAGAATCCTTTTATGGAACCTTCATGGCATCATGACAAGCTTGCAACAGAAGCAATACAGTCCAGACTATCCAGTGCTTAGGTACTGTAGCCCGGATCAGATCCCATCTAACCACCCCTCACTTTGAGACCACAGGATCCATGTCAGGACCCCCAGGGTCCAGGACCTCACTGTGTGTGTGTAGCAGTAAGAGTTCCAGCAAAACTGAATCATTACTTCATCATACTCCAAAACTAAATGCTTCATTCCAGAAAATTAAATAAGCTCTAGTTCCTACAGCAAGGCCGGATGAGCGATCTAAAGCTGTGACTCAAAGTAAATGAATCCAGCTGGGTAACATGATAGTTCTTGTTATTGAACACAGAGGTTTATTATCAAATAAAATGTCAAAATGTAATGAAATACAATTCAGAGAGTGGAGTACAACATGTGGAGCTGTTCACAACCAAGGGTGACAAGCTAATAACTTGTGTACACACACACACACACACACATTAGATTGTGCGTGTGTGTTTGTTTTGAGAGTGTGTGTTTGTGTAGTCAGTGCTTGTATGTAGCTGTGGAAGAATGGATTTTTATGTGTGTTTATACACAAACAAAACAAAACAGGAGATGGCAAGAAAGGTTTTATTCCATTTTCAGAATGACAAATCGTTATTATAGACATTTTTTTTGTTTCAATACACAAGCAAATATTTTTGGACAATCATTAGCTAGATGAAACCAAATAAAATCATTTATACACTTATATTGTACAGTCCATACTGTAGTTTGTCACTGTCTAAAGCAATATGCAGTAAGGTATTGCTATTTGTACAGCTAATAATTACATTTGACATGAAAAGCAAAAAATAAGTTATTTAAATACCAATTACATACAGAATGTGCAACTTTTGTTAATCATTTCATATATGTAATTAAGATTTTGTTTTTTTGTATGACTGCAAAAACAATTTGGAAGTCAGTAATTTAAACAGTTAATTCATGATCGATTAATTACATTTGTACATTGACTTGGCATTGGGAACTCAATAAAAAGATAGCTAAATACCAGTATCTTTAATTCAAAACCTTTACATTACCTGAAAACAAATATCCATTTGTGGACTTTACCTAATTTAGTTTAAAAACATCTGGATTGACTTTCTAAAGTGCATTTACAGTGACAGTAATTGTTTTGATCTTTACAAAATACATATTCAATGTTAGGCCTTTATGCTCAAAGTTTCAGCCAATGACCCAGAGCTTCTGTATAAACAGGCATTCTAACTATCAAGTCACCACGGCAACAGCACCCTCTAGTTTATGCCACTCTGTCAAACTTTTATTTTGAAATTTCTAGAGCTGTGGAAGTAAATTACATGATGTTTACAGAATGACAGATAAACCAATGATTTATGAAATCGACAGTAGTCACGGTGACCCCGATGTCATAAACAAACCACCAATTATGTTGAAGCTCCAAAACTCTCCCTCCCGGAGACCCGCCCACTTCCCTGTTACGAGATCAAACACGGCAATCCAGATGTGATTCATCTCTGTCAAACACATGTGCCCCTCCCACACACACCCCTCCTCCATCTGCCCCCTCCCCTCACCCAACCCAGCATGGCATGATCTATGGGGCTAATAGGACATGGTAACATATTCATCTATTAATTCCTACATAACACAGGTAAGGCAATGTAAAATGAGCTTGGATACACACAGAGACATATCATCTGCAACAACAACAACAAAAGCATATTTTCATGTGCAAATGTAACCCTTAGCAGACAGAACTAACATATTTGCGCGCCCCAAGATTACGATTCAAAATCAGAAATATAATCTCAAATGTTGGCTCCAATCGGCTGCTGTCTCGATGGTTATGATGACAAATACATGCAGGAAACCATTGTGCCTTTGACATTCACAAAGAAGACATGACAAACACACATCCGTAAGTATAAGATCACTTTCTGAAAATTAGAATAAATTATACTGTATATGATATCGATAATATGAGAGAGATTTAGGAGCAATTGTTTAAAATCTCCTTTGACAGCTTGTTTGCCCGTTACTTGTTCATTTAATTGATTAATGCCCCAAGCTGATTAAAGAATGCTTTAGCTGTGGCATGTTATGCCTGGGATTAACAGTAACATTCGCAGATTAAAACTAAATTGCTTTGGTCCAACTTCATCCTTACTGTTCTCTAATGCTCTCTGACATCAAAGATGAACATGAAGCACTTATGAAACACAGAGAAAAGCATCGATAAACTGTCATTATAAAAAAAGAAAAAGAAATCCAACCTTTAAAAAAAAGACAAGCGTGTGCTATTTATTTTTTCTTATAACGGCAGCTCTCAAGGATGTGTTCTTTTGGACCAACGTGGTTGTCATGGAAACCAGACTCCAACCCTTGCAGACACAGTCAGAGTCCGTTTTCAAAGGCATCTGATGTCTGTTCTTGGCAGTCGAAGCGATCCCAGGGTGAACGACCACTAAATGACCAGGAACAGTCCAGAAAAGATAAAGAGAGAGAGAGAGAGAAAAAGAGAGAGAGGGAGAGAGAGAGAGGGAGAGCAACGAGAGACAAATTGTTCTCTTAAATCTCAAGCGTAATGGGTGTCCTGTCATCCAATCAGACGTCTCCGTGAGACAGGCCAAGCTGTGCTGTGGTCCACTCGCTCTGTAAAGATGGAGCTTTTGTTTTGTGTTCGTTCACATTTGGACCACTGTGGTTCCTCCAGCCTGCTGACCGCTCGTGGTCAGACTGCCCCTGGAGTGAACCCACCTTACGACTGTGCTCCTCTGTGTGACGTCACCAGCCGTGCCTCGTTCACCAGCCTGCGGGCGTGCCTCTGGTCCCGCACGCCCGCCTCCAACACGCTGCCCTCTGTCATGGAGGACACGCTCCCCAACGTGTCATATCCTGCCTCCTTCAGGGGCGTGGCGTACATGGGCAGGCCGATGGACACCAGCCAATCAGAGACGGTGCTGACGTGACCTGGAGACAGGGGCTTCCGACACATCTCAGTCAAACCACCAAAGGGGATCTGGAAAAACAGCAGATATTTCCATGTTAGTCATTTATCAGACGCTCTCATTCAAAGGGACTTAGAGCAAGTACAGGGACATTCCCCCCTGAGGCAAGCAGGGTGAAGTGTCTTGCCCAAGGACACATCATTTTGGCACGGCCGAGAATCGACCCGGCACCCTTCTGATCACTAGCCAGATTCCCTAACCGCTCAGCCCCCCTGACTCTCTAGGAGCAGACAGTTTAAGGGTTAGGGTCAGTCCTTGTGTTGTGGTTTGGGGGGTCTGGAGGACACTCACAGCCATGCGGTGCTGCTTGCGAAGCTGCTTGACCCGCACCAGGTCCAGGCTGGACGCCACCTCCTTCACCGGCTGCTCCAGGTCCTCAGAGTAACGCTGGACCAGAGGCTGGGGGATCCCGCAGCGACCATGCTGCAGGGGGACGGGGGGGGGGGGGGGGGGGGGGGGGGGGGGACGGACAGAGACAGGAAGTCAAGCAAGAGGGACACATTCAACTGATGCACTCTTCCATGTACACAAGGTGACACACACAGCGACACACACACACACACACAGGAAGTGCAGTATGTGTCTCCTAAATTGCTATCATGTGTTTGGATGAGTTTCAGTGCAGATGTGAAGTCCGACTATCAACTTTTCCAAATTGTGAAACCTTTGGCAACCGTGGTTGGAACAGAGCTGTGAAGACATTCAACAACAATCAGAGGACTGTCTTTGGCTTCCATCAGCCTCCCAGTCACCCCTATCAGAATCTCCACTCCCCTTCAAGTCCTCCACCTCTAGTAAGTGTCAGCTAGTATCTACAGGCTGGTAAGTCAGTAAACTAAACACGGACTTCTATATAAACTCTTGATGCGCTGACTAGCCAACTTAACTCACAACAAAAGCCGCGTTTTTGGTATGGATCAGAAACAGAGGCAGCAGGGGGGGGCTGCTACCTTTATGTGGCTGTTTGAACATGATGAGGAACAAGAGGCCCAGATTCAGTTTGTTTATAAGCACATGAAGCTTGTGGACTCAGAATGTGGAATAACAAGTCCAAATGAGGCAACATCCACTATCAGACAACAACTAGACTGCTGTGTCTTGTTAAGGGGGAAAAGAAACAGGATGAAGAGAGAAAGAGCGAGATAGAGAGATGGAGAGAGAGAGAGGGAGAAAGAGAGAGAGGGAGAGAGAGAGAGAGAGGGAGATAGAGAGAGGGAGAGATAGAGAGTTGGAGAGAGAGAGGGAGAGCGAGGGAGAGAGATAGAAAGAGGGAGAGAGAGAGGGAGAGAGAGAGAGAGTGAGAGAGAGAGAGGGAGAGAGAGAGAAAGACGGAGAGAGGGAGAGAGAGAGAGGGAGAGAGAGAGGGAGAGAGAGAGAGGGAGAGAGAGAGAGGGAGAGAGAAAGAGGGAGAGAGAGGGAGAGAGAGAGAGAGGGAGAGAGAGAGAGGGAGAGAGGGAGAGAGGGAGAGAGGGAGAGAGAGAGACAGCTTGGGAACAGCATGATAGAGATCACATGAGTAATCAGTCAGGATTTGATTAAGTGAGTTGCATGCAAGAAGAACAACTCCAGACATCGAAAACTGCGACCAGGAGCCGGCTGCTATATGGGGCTGGACATGAGGAATGAGGAACTGACCCTGCGTGAAAGGAATGCTGTTCTATTTGAAATGTTCTGCAGTTGAAGCACCCCTAGTGGTGGAGCAGACTCCCCACACTTCAACTCCACAGCCAATTCTTTCTGTGGTCTCCTTTCCACGTGTCTAACCTCTGTAGCAGCTATCAGAGCATGTGCCTGCGTGTGTGTGTGTGTGTGTGTGAGAGAGAGAGAGAGAGACAGAGACAGAGACAGAGAGAGAGGGGGGAGAGAGAGAGAGCGAGAGAGGGAGAGAGAGAGAGAGGGAGAGAGAGAGAGAGAAAGAGGAAAGAGAGAGAGAGAGGGGAGAGAGAGAGAGGGAGAGAAAGAGGAAAGAGAGAGAGAGAGAGAGGGGAGAGAGGGGAGAGAGAGAGAGAGAGAGAGAGAGAAAGAGGAAAGAGAGAGAGAGAGAGGGGAGAGAGAGGGGAGAGAGAGAGAGAGAGAGAGAGAGAGAGAGAGAGAGGGGAGAGAGAGAGAGGGGAGAGAGAGAGAGAGGTTAACCTGGCAGTGTGGTGGTATCAGAGATTCTAGGCCCAGGTCTGTAAAGTGCACGGACTGAACCAGGCTGCAATGAATATCTGGCCACAGGAGGCTTATACTGGAGTCTGACACACACGCACATGCACACACACACACACACACACACAGAGCTTTCATTCTTTTTAATATTGAAGCAAGCCAATGCTATTGTTGGCGAAGAATCCTGTTATGACTGAGTCAAGCAGGACATGTTAGAACTCAAACCCAAAAGAGGTTACTGAGGAGACAAAACACAGCTTTGGTGTGTTCCTTACACCTCCAACACAGAAGTGTCCTTACATGTGTGCACCTAGTGGACTATGCAGCGGTGACTGACCTTGTCAGAGTAGGGCTCCTCGGTCAGGTCAATGCCCTCCGCCTCCAGCCTCTGCTCCAGAACGGTGGGTAGATCCACCTGCATCTTGGCGTGGGATGCCTTTCTGGCCACGGCAACCTTGCCAGCAGGCAGGTCAGACAGCCAGGGAGGAGGCACGGAGGGGGCAGAGTCTTGATCATCCGTTGACGCTGTGGAACTGGCGGAGGGGCTGGCAGGAGTGCTGCTGGGAAGGTTCTTTGTTGGCAGGGAGGGGCCACTGTGGCTGGCCATGATCGGGCTTGAGGGGTGGGAGCCGGACAGGGCGTGGGTAGGGGAAGCAGGGGTGGAAAGGGGTTGGTGGCGGAGGCCGTTGGCGAGGCGCTCCTTGGATTTCTTCATGGGTACGGGTGGAGGCACAGGGGGCTTCTTAGGGTGGGTCTGGATGCTTCTCTCCCTGCATGGGGATGCCTCAGAAGGGCTGGGGCTGGAGAGGGGCTCTGGGGCCTGGGGGACAGGACTAGCAGGGCACGGTGGGCTAGAGAGGGGCTCTGGGGCCTGGGGGACAGGGCTAGCAGGGCACGGGGGGCTAGAGAGGGGCTCTGGAGCCTGGGGGACAGGGCTAGCAGGGCATGGGGGCCAGAGGGGTAGCTGAGAGGGCACAGCCAGGCGATCAGCAAACCTTTTGGGGCTAACCGCAGGACCTCCACTTTGGGCCGGAGGACCCAGAGGAGGCTTCACTGGGCTGCCGTTCACCGACTTCACCGCCCCCTTATCAGGCTTAACCTCCAGGCTGCGCTCCTTCTTCTGGTCAAAGCCCTGTTCCCAGTGGAGGTCCCCCAGGGAGTGAGAGCGTTTCCAGGCCTGCTGTCCGGACGTCTGCTGGGGTCCGTCCAGCTCCTCACAGCTGCGGCTGGCCGGGATGGGGGCGCGGCTGTGACTCTTCCTCAGGCCCAGCAGACTGAAGCCTCGCAGGTTGGGCTTGTGGAAGAAGACCTTGGGGAACCTCCGCTCCCTCTTGGTCTGCTGCAGGGCCTCTGTGGACTGGGTCATGGGCAGGGTGGGGTACTCTGGAGACTGAAGACCTCCAGATGATCGACTGGAGCGAGGCGGCTTCCTGCTCTTGCCTGAAACAAAGGACACACCCCCCTCCTGCTTGATTCTGGAGTCTGAGAAATCACTTGTAAACCTGCTAATCTGTGCTTGTTACTCGTTTTTCCTCCTGGTTTACTCTTTACTGCTTGCTTTTCTTGCACTTTTTGAGGTTTATGTTGTTTAATTGTATCTTGTTTTAACCAAATGCTCTTGTGGTTCCTCCCTTTGGCACTTGTTTGGTTTCCCATGAGGTATGTTTCATTTTCTGACTACCCGTCATGTTTGATGCTTCATCTACTTCAGGCTTTGAAGTATTCCGACTTCTCACTTCTCTTATTTCTTGCCGAGAGCTTTCATTAAGAGTGCAGGATTGTGGTCAATGTTTCTGATTCACTGGCTATTGATGTTTGCCGTGATAAGATTGTATTTTGTATTTTTTTTTATAACGCTCACTACTGCCATCCAGACTTGAATTATTAAAAACAAGTTGGTGTTGAAGTCTTAGAGGGAACAAAAACAATCAAATATTGAACATAGAAGAAAGAATGTCTTGAAAGCAAACCTTTCGCTGTCTATCATTGGCACTGAGTGAAATATGGGATGTTATTCATTAAACAGACATAAGGAACATTGATCTGGATGGCTCCTCTTTGATATAATTCACACTGTGATGTAAGTGATCAACAAAACAAATAACATTTTACAGACGCTCTTATCCAGAGTGCCTTACAGCAACTACAGAGACATTCCCCCCTGAGGCAAGTAGGGTGAAGTGCCTTGCCCAAGGAAACAACGTCATGTTGGCACAGGCAGAGTTCGGACCAGGGACATTCTGATTCCTAACCCGACACCCTAACCGACTGCGCCACGACTCCCACACACTGCATCAACATAATGGAACGGTTGAATCTATGGTGTTGTGTTCTGTCAAGACTAAGATTTAAATAGTTGAGTACTGGAACAGGAGGGACAGAGATGTAATAGTTACAATAGTTGTAAACGTCACATCTTGAATCAGGACATCTGTGACTGGATGAGGTGACTAGATCCATGTAGGAGATGAGTCACAACGTCATAGAACACAGAGAAGACAGGCGGAGAAGTAAAAATGCTGAGAGTTATGGCTGCGAGTAAGAAGTGAGAGAGTCAACTAGGATGAAGGAAAAGAGACACACAGGAAAAGAAAGATATGAAATAAAGAAAGCAGGCGAAGGATTTTCTGTTACTGAAGCTGTTTTTATTCCACAACTCACATCTCTACCGAGGCAGACAGATTGCATTTTTTTAACAGCATACACACACACACACACACACACACACGGACAAACACACAGACACACACACACACAGACTCACACACGGACAAACACACAGACACACACAGACACGGACAAACACACAGACACACACACACACGAACAAACACACAGATACACACACACACACGGACAAACACACAGACTCACACACACAGACACGGACAAACACACAGACACACACACACACGAACAAACACACAGACACACACACACACAGACTCACACACAGACACGGACAAACACACAGATGCAAACTCTTGACTCACACACACACACACACGCATGTTAAACAGGTGGAAATCAGTCTTTTGACTGAGACCCACTGAGAAAGTTATGACAAGAGACGTTATGACAGCTAGGGTTTATGAATGATGACACAGAAGGCCGACAGTAGAGAAATAAAGCACAGCCTCTGGGAGTTGTTTCAAATATACACAAGACGCCTCAAATCTAACAAATATCGAAACAAAGGGATAGCATGTAACGCTATTCTATCCATTAAAGTTCAAATATTTAAATCTTTTCTCAAAGTCGTTTAGGCACGTACGATCATTTGTGCAACATGGTCACTACGAAAATAAATACGATGAACGTTTGAACAATTTGAACAAACTGAAGTGGCATGGACGAGGGTTGCCCTGGCGACGGTAGAATCAGAACACGGTCACATGATTAGCATTAAAGGCTCTTCTCATGCATTTCAACCCATCGCATCTGTGAGCTCTTCTAACGAGTGACACATGGCTGGCCAGGTCCTAACATCCCAGACACATGACACTTCTCAACACCTTTCAACAGAAAAACTCTCTGACTGAACAATGATCTGTCACCCCCTCCTGCATCAGGATCAGCTCCTGCAGCGTGAGAGGGGGAGGAGTAAGGAGGGGGTCTGTGGGTCCAGAGACAGCCTGGCAAGGCTGGCTGCTAGGGGGAGGAAGGAGGGGGTCTCTGGGTCCAGACACAGCCTGGTAAGGCTGGCTGCTAGGGGGAGGAAGGAGGGGGTCTCTGGGTCCAGAGACAGCCTGGCAAGGCTGGCTGCTAGGGGGAGGAAGGAGGGGGTCTCTGGGTCCAGACACAGCCTGGTAAGGCTGGCTGCTAGGGGGAGTAAGGAGGGGGTCTGTGGGTCCAGGGACAGCCTGGTAAGGCTGGCTGCTAGGGGGAGGAAGGGGGGGGTCTCTGGGTCCAGGGACAGCCTGGCAAGGCTGGCTGCTAGGGAGAGGAAGGGGGGGGTCTCTGGGTCCAGGGACAGCCTGGCAAGGCTGGCTCCTAGAGGGAGGAAGGGGGCTGGGTTTCAGAGGAAAAGCTCCAGAAGCTAGTGTGTGGTCGTCCTTTTGGACCTTATAAGGAGCCTTGAGCGAGGGGTGGACTAGACCTCGGGGTCTGGGGACGAGAACACACTCCCTTTGGATAGGGCCTCGGAAGTGATGCAAGAGAAGGCCTGGAGATGAAGAGAGGGGAGTGACAGGGCAGGGAAAAAAAGAAAAGAAAGTATGTTGGCGTGAGAGAGAGATCGGTAGGTAAAAGACAAAGAAAGAAACATACTGTGTCCCTCTAGTACAGCGGGAAGAAAGGGAGAGGTGGGTGGAGTTGAGGGGCGGAGATATGCAAATGACACAGAGGAGGAGGAGTTTAATTGGCTGCCGATCCTCTGGAGGAACATTGATGGGGAAGGTAGTTAAGAGTGCTGGAGAATGTCAGCTGAGGAGGTGCAGGACGAGGCCAGGAGAGAGGGAAGACTCACAGTCACTGTAGCGCTAGGGTAGGCTAAGCTACAACCAGGCAAGTCCAATTAGCATTTGGCTATGGCTAGGCTAGGCTATCATTACCATTTTCCAGGTTCTCATTGCTCTCGTAGCATCCTGAATCGCGGGGGGAGTCGCCTACTAGGCTGTGGCCCTCGGACAGCAGTTTCTCCTGGGAACCTGACAGGCCACTTCTCTCTGGATCACTGCTGCCTGAAAAGACACACACACACACACACACACACACATGTAACCAGAAACCCGGAGGTGGTTCTCACAAACAGACCTGACGTGCTCTCAGCTGTGGGGGTTCCTCAGGGGTCTGTGCTCACTGTCATACTCCTGCAGCAGTTCCACAGCGGTCATCAGCACGGCGCGGTGCTGAGGGTCTCGGATGTTCAGCTCGTCCAGGTCTTCCTCTTCCAGAAGCTTGAACGTGTCCAGGTCCTCGTAGCCGTTGAACAGGAAGGTGGGCATGTGCTCCTGGAAGGGAGGTCAGAGGTCACCATCAGGAAGTGGGGGTTTCATTCTATATTTAAGTCATTTATCAGACGCTCTTATCAAGAGTGACTTACAGCAATAACAGGGACATTCCCCCCCTGAGGCAAGTAGGGTAATTTTTTGCCCGGTCAGGAATTGAACCGGCAACATTCTGATTCCCTAACCACTCAGCCACCTGCCTCCCTACAGGCTGACCATCAGGTCCTGACCCTACATAGCTGCTGTCCATACACTATATTACCAAAAGTATTTGGTCACCCATCCAAATGAACAGATGGGTGACCAAATACTTTTGGTAATATGGTGTATGTGAGTGTTGAGGGTGGAGCCCACAGGAAACACCTGAAGCTCAGACCCAAGGCTGATATTGAGGGTGGAGAGGCCCCTTGAAGCCCCTTGAGGCCCCTTGAAGGCCCCTTGAAGGTCCTTTGAAGGCCCCTTGAAGGCCCCTTGAAGCCCCTTGAAGGCCCCTTGAAGCCCCTTCCTTGAAGCCCCTTGAAGGCTGTAATAACAGATCTGACCAAACCCGCCCAAACATCTAACAAAATGCCCGAAACTGTTATTGTCCTTGAGCGAAGTACAGGATTTAGACACTCCGTTTCTTGGTCTCTAATCCCGAAGAAACCACTTGGATGGGGGCCGGGCCACCGACTCAGCCCACCTGTGAGGCTCTCTCCTTGGGGCAGCTTGGCTAGCCAGCTGGGGTGTGTTCGGGGAGATGGGGGCCACATTTAGCTTAATTGAAGGGTTGGTTACAGTGTGATATGTATATGTGGGAGGGAGGTATTAATGCATGTTCTTTGCTGTCTGCACTGTGTGTGCTCATGCATGTAGAGAGAGACCGTATTCACACGTACAGTATATCTACACGTGTGTGTGTGTGTGTGTGTTCACCTTGAGGTTGATGCGTTCCAGCAGCTCTTCCACAGAGCTGGGTTTGGGGGACCTGCCTTTCCTCCTCTTCCTCACCGCTCTCTTGGGCTTCTCCTCTTCCTCGCTCAGCACGTCCACGTAGATGAACTTGAAGGTGCCCACCTTGTTGTTCAGAAGCCCCATCCAGGTGCCCATGGGGGGCTTACTGATGATGTCAATCACATCCCCTCTCTGGGAGACAGGGGAGAGACCAGGGAGAGACCAGAGAGAGACCAGAGAGAGAGACCAGAGAGAGAGAGAGAGAGACCAGAGAGAGACCAGAGAGAGAGACCAGAGAGAGAGACCAGAGAGAGAGAGAGAGACCAGAGAGAGACCAGAGAGAGACCAGAGAGAGAGAGACCAGAGAGAGAGACCAGAGAGAGAGAGAGAGAGACCAGAGAGAGACCAGAGAGAGACCAGAGAGAGAGACCAGAGAGAGAGAGAGAGACCAGAGAGAGAGACCAGAGAGAGAGAGAGACCAGAGAGAGAGAGACCAGAGAGAGACCAGAGAGAGAGACCAGAGAGAGGGAGAGAGAGACCAGAGAGAGACCAGAGAGAGACCAGAGAGAGAGAGAGACCAGAAAGAGACCAGAAAGAGACCAGATAGACCAGAGAGAGAGAGAGACCAGAGAGAAGGGAATAGAGAGCGAGAGAGAGACAGTGGTAAAATATGTTTATATATTATATATAAAGGTCAAATACAAGATAAAAACACACCACAAACTGAGAAATATCTTTAGCAGATGTGCGTTCAAGATACGTTTTAGTGATGTTATCTTGTGTGTGTGTGTGTGTGTTATCTCCAGTTTCAGTGATACTATATCACAGGGGTGTTGGTGTGTGTGTGTGTGTGCACATGTGTGAGTGCATGCGTGTAGCTGTGCTTGTGTGTACCTTCAGTTTGAGTGAGTCTGAGTCGTAGGGGCTGGGGGTGAAGTCAGTGTGGACCCTGGCCCTGCCACAGAAGGGGCCCCTGTATGGAGGCTCCTCATCATCTCCATCCTCTGACTTCACACTCTCTCTGTTACTGGCCGACGAGTCTGTGGTGCTGACTGTCTGACCGCCTGCAACAACCATGAGCACAACATGACCATGCTGACCACAACATGACCACAACATGACCACAACATGACCATGCTGACCACAACATGACCATGCTGACCACAACATGAGCACAACATGACCATGCTGACCACAACATGACCACAACATGACCATGCTGACCACAACATGACCACAACATGACCATGCTGACCACAACATGACAACATGACCATGCTGACCACAACATGAGCACAACATGACCATGCTGACCACAACAAGACCACAACATGACCATGCTGACCACAACATGACCACAACATGACCACAACATGACCACAACATGACCATGCTGACCACAACATGACAACATGACCATGCTGACCACAACATGAGCACAACATGACCATGCTGACCACAACATGACCACAACATGACCATGCTGACCACAACATGAGCACAACATGACCATGCTGACCACATGACCACAACATGACCATGCTGACCACAACATGACCACAACATGACCATGCTGACCACAACATAACCACAACATGACCATGCTGACCACAACATGAGCACAACATGACCATGCTGACCACAACATGAGCACAACATGACCATGCTGACCACAACATGACCACAACATGACCATGCTGACCACAACATGACCATGCTGACCACAACATGACAACATGACCACGCTGACCACTTCATGAATATAAACTATGTTATTTCAATGTGTTAGAGGTGGAGAGCTTTTGTATATCGATATTCAGTCAATCCCAGTAACACTACCAGACAAGCTTAAATATACTCATTGGAATGACAAATGGTTATCCAAGCCACCACTGTACAGTTTGTATTAAAATGCAACAACAGCGACCTCTTGTGGTCAAATATCAGACAGTGCTTTTCACCTGACCGCCTCAGTAAAAGGTGGGAATTCACTTCATGTTCCAGTGTCACAGGTGAGTAAATGGTGAACACAGACACACACAGCCACACATGCACACAGCCACACACACACACACACACACACAGCCACACACACAGACAGCCACACACGCACACAGCCACACACACACAGCCACACACACACACAGCCACACACACACACAGCCACACACACAGCCACACACACACAGCCACACACACACACAGCCAGCCAAACACACACAGCCAGCCACACACACACACACAGCCACACACACACAGCCACACACACAGCCACACACAGCCACACACACACACACTTACTCATGGAGCTCTGTCCGCTGAGGGAGCTTCGGAGACTCTCCACAGACCCTCCTGCCTTCAGCTTGGGCTTCTCCAGGGAGTCTGTGTCGGGCTGGGGGGACTGGGGCAAGCTGGGGGCCCCGTCTGGACTGGACTGGAGGTGTGGACCATGTGAGGGACAGAGGGCCAGGAGAGAAAGAGGGAGGAGAGGGGAGGGAAAACCATGAGGACGAGTGGAGCATTAAGAGAGATAGAGCCACAGGAAGAGAGGGTGAGGAGGGAGAGATAAGAGATATAAGAAAGAGAGAGGGAGTGAAAGTGAGGACAGATGAGATAAACGGGTGGAAGAAATGGAGGAGGGAGGAGGGAGAGAAAGCATAACAGGAGATTAGTACAGTTCAGAAGGATGCCATGATTCACTGTGACAGCTCATCCAGCTCCCTTATGGACTGGCTGCATGGCAATGCTCCCCTGCACCACCAGAGGGCACTGTGTTCTACACAACAGCCAGTCAGGAGGCTGTGTGCTGGGACAGGACATTAAAACTTCTGCCAAAAACGTTCAAAGCAACATAATCATGACTTCTCCCATCATGGAGTGTGTTGTCCCAGTGGGAGAGTGTGTGGATGGGGAGATCTAGAGGTCAAGACACACCTAAAGGCTGCTGAGGCCAGGGAGCCAGGCTCCAGAGCACAGGGAGAGGAGCCGTGTGATTTAGACTGTAACTCCACTAGTGTGTTTGTGTATGCTGATGAATATGAGCCAAGATAATACACGCACACGCGGTTACACACACACGATTCACTGCATGATGTTAGTGACTCAGACTCACACACACACACACACACACCCCTGTCAGCTCTGCAGGGATCGACATTGAGAGGGGGGACAGCTGTGTCTGAGGGGTGTGTGTGTGTATGTGTGTGTGTGTGTCTTGCTTGCTCATTCTTTTTCCTCTGCGTAGATGTTTATTCTGTAACCAACACACACACACACACAGACACACACACATACAGAGCCAGACTGACAACAGAAACCAGGATATTGTGTGTGTGTGCGTAGTGCATGTGTGTGTGTGTGTGTACCTGTTCAGACAGGGAGCTGCTGTACTTCTTAGACATCCTCTTCCTCATCGTCTCCTTGACAGACTTGACCTTCTTCCCCAGAGAGATACGAGAAGGGTTGGGAGACTTCACCACCTCACGATAGACTGCCTCCTGGTCCTTACTCTGAGAGAGGGAGGGAGGGAGGGAGGAAGGGAGGAAGGAAGGGAGGGAGGGAGGGAATAGGCAGGGTGGACAGGGACAAAGTGAGAGGCAAGAATAGGGTTAGGAGGAAGGGATGTGGAGAACAAAGAGATGACTTGAATATGTTTGGAGGTCAGTTGATCCTGAGCCTCAACACACCGTCCTGTACTGATCTTGATCCTAGGCGAGTCAGATAGCTCAACGGTTAAGGTGTTGGCTTCATGAACGGAAGGTTGTGAGATCGAGTCCCGGCTGTGGCTATATGACTTTGTGTCCTTGGGCAAGGCACTTCACCCTACTTGCCTCAGGGAGAATGTCCCTGTACTTACTGTAAGTCGCTTTGGACAAAAGCATCTGCTAAATGAATAAATGTAAATGTACTGATCCTGATCCTGTACTGATCCTGATCCTGTACTGATCCTGATCCTGTACTGATCCTGTACTGATCCTGTACTGATACTGATCCTGTACTGATCCTGATCCTGTACTGATCCTGTACTGATACTGATCCTGTACTGATACTGATCCTGTACTGATCCTGTACTGATACTGATCCTGTACTGATCCTGTACTGATACTGATCCTGTACTGATCCTGATCCTGTACTGATCCTGTACTGATACTGATCCTGTACTGATCCTGTACTGATACTGATCCTGTACTGATCCTGATCCTGTACTTACATTAGCGTCTGTCCCACCGCTGACAACATGGAGGGAGCGGTTAGACAAGTCGAACCCTCCGAAACTACACGTCCTCTGAGAGGGAGAGAGAGAGAGAGGGAGAGAGAGAGAACAGAGAGAGAGAGAGAGAGAGGGAGAGAGAGAGAACAGAGAGAGAGAGACCGAGAGAGAGAGAACAGAGAGAGAGAGACCAAGAGAGAGAGAGAGAGAACAGAGAGAGAGAGGGAGATAGAGAGAACAAAGAACATCAGTTAGATTTTCTTGTCCATGTTGTTGCTTCAGTCCGATCACAGATGGTTCATGCTCAGCGCCACAGCAGTCAGTCAGCTTGTGCAGGTTATGTAGGAAGCTGCTGGGTGATTGGTGGAAGTCTGCAAGTGAAATCACCATGTTATGGTATGATGTCATAAGGGTCTAAAGAAATATGATAGAATATCATGCAGAATATGAAGAATGTGCATGGATTCATATTGGATTGGATTCATATTGGATTGGATTCATATTGGATTCTTACTCTTCTAGTAAGTTAGTGTGAAGTCATCGTTAAAGAGAGCTTGGGCTGGTTAGCTTGTCCCTGGAGAGATGCAGTTATTGTTATTGGTTAGGTTATGTTCATTAAAACCTCGAAGTCCATGATAAACTTTATTATTGTGTTAAAGAAATCATGTGAGATCATTGGGTTTGATGTGATTAAGCTGGCACACAACATTAGGTAATTTGATGAGGGTAGTAAACACACACACATATACACACAAACACATGCACGCACACACACACACACACACTACGCACAACCCAGGTACAATACTCTGGTGGTTGGCTATTAGTGGGTTATTTAGGAGAACACACACTTTGTCTGTGATTTGGGTGCATTACAGAGTGTGTTTTACAGAGAGTGTGGCAGACAGTAAAATCTTAAGGAACATTATTATGTTTGGAGGATTTGGGGACATCATGGAGGGACACTCGTCCAGCTCAGCGTGTCTTTGACAGGTTCTCAAGACAGCTGCAGCTTATCTGCTCTCTCCAGTAACATGATTTCCAAGCGGAGAAAACCCAGATAAGGAGAGCAGAGTCACGAGATGGAAGATAAGAGAGGAGAGGAGGAGCCTCTTATCACAGACCTGCCTCTGACCTCAAGCCACCACACACACACACACACACACACACGCATCTGTACATACACACAACGCTAAGAAGCAGCGACTCTAATTCAATCTAAGCTTAGTAGGGCATCTCTAACGATCTAGAAGGTTCCAGGAACCGTAACCTCAGATCCTTCCTGTGATTGGGTCACGCTGGGAAACAGGACTTGTTTACTGTATCAGGGTTCACGCAAAGCTTCCAAAGGAACGAGCTGCTGTTGTGAAAAAAAAACAATTTGAAGAGGCGTCCAAAAACAAGGCTGTAGATGTTTCTGTTGAGAAGCTTGATGGAATGGCCATGCACAGGTCCTCCACAGAGCATGGAGGCAAAAAGACAAGAAGAAAAAGAAGCATCCTTGATATCTGCAAACATGGCCGTGGATATGGAGGCACACTGACTAAAGGAACCATCAAAAAAAAGCTGGATGGATGGATAAAAAATGTTTGATGGATGAGGTTGTGTACTGATATGAGCAGTGTTGACTCAGGCCTCCTCAGGGCTGCAGAATAGTTCATTATACTGTGCTTTCTGGAACTAGTTATTTATCACTGAACTATTTCATTAGTTAATTTTGTAAAACACTGAATCATTCTTCCTACTGTTAGTAGCAAAGTCAACCAATGAGAAATGAAGCTACTTGTTCCCATTGTTCTGCTCTGTCTTTACACTCTCTTCTTCCTTCTTTAAACCCCTCCCTCGTTTCGGAGGCAGTGAGCTGTGACCCAGCGGAACCCTGGTTCTTCCACTCCAGGGGTCTCAACCTCGTGCCATCGACGGCCAAGAGGGTGCAGGTTTTCATGTCAACCAAGCACTACACCAGCTGATTTCACTAACGAGTTTCACTAATTAGTGAAATCAGCTGGTATAGTGCTTATTGACACAAACCCCTGCACCCTATTGGCCCTCGATGGCACGAGATGGAGACCCCTGGTCCACTCGTTAAGTTCTGTCCAAGCGGGCTTCTTCCGTCCCTGGGCCTGACCGGGATAACATGGTCTGAAGCAGTGGTCCCCAACCCTGGTCCTAAGAGACCCCCACTGTCCTGCATGTTCTAGATGTTTCCCTGCTCCAGCACACCTGATTCAAATGAATGGATCGTTATTGAGCTCTGAAGAATCCTGGTAACTAACATGAATTAGAATCAGATGTGTGGGAGCAGGGAAACATATAAATCTAAATAAAATATAATCTGGAACAAGGGCATACTCACACTCCTTGGCAGTGTGGACTGAAAACAAACAAACTTAAGCCCAAGATTTGTTTTTAAAGTATCTGCTTCATGGAGCTATTCTGCAGCCTTGAAATGAACCAGATCCTCCAGCCCAGATGAGGGCGATGTTTGTCCACCCCGCCACACTAACTCACAGACTTCTGCTGGATGCGTAACAGCACGCGCTTGGTACAGCGGTCCACGCTAGCCGCCCACTTCCTGTCCGCCTCCCTGTCCTCCTCCAATAGGCAGCGGCGTTCTGCCCGGCTGAGCGTGACTGGCCGCACCAGCTGAGCCCAGTTGAGGTGTCCATACAGGCTGCGCTCCACAACATACGTGATGTTCAGCTCGCTGACCGCCGTGCGCCCACGGAGACGACGAGAGGGGAACGCCCAGCTCCCGCAGCCCCCCCCGCCGCCCCCCAGGATGCCCCCGCCACCTTTGGCCTTGGCCAGCTCGCAGCGGGCCGGGGACGGGGAGGGCGAGGAGGGCTGGGGCGGGGTCTTGGCGTTGCCGCGGGAACGCTGGTAGAGCAGGTGCTTGGTGGAGTAGGCATAGTTGGGGTCGGGCTTCTTGTGGGCCCAGCTGCCCTGCTGATGGTGCTGCTGCCGGGAGGACTTGGGGCTTCCCTGGGTGTCGTCCAGGGACACCAGGAGGCGGGACTGGGGGTGTGGTTTAGGGCGGGGCTTAGTGAGGCCATAGAAGGCATAGAGACTCTCGTTGTTACTTACCCCATGGGAGAGGGAACTGAGGGCCTTGCGCATCTCTCCCTCCGTCATGGAGCGTGACACCTTCCCCTCGTCCTCTGCTGTGCCCCCCTCCAGCTCTGAGAAGGAGGAGCCACTGCCCCCCGCCCCCACCGCCCCACCGCCGCCCCCCAGACCCCCGCAACCACCAATGGCTCTCCGGGGGGGTCTGATCAGGCCGTGGGTGCTGGAGGACTTGCTGAAGGTCTTGACCAGCTTGTGTCCGGACCAGGTGTCCAGGCTGGAGGAGGAGGGGGAGGTGGTCAAGCTGTCTGTGTCCCCGTCCAGGGAGAGCTGGTCCTGGGCCAGGGAGGACAGTGAGGCGTCCTGGGGAGCTGGAGGCTTCTTCAGGACTCCTGTGTACAAGGCTGTGTTGTCCTCGCAGGTGGGCGATGCTTCCAGACTCAGAGAATCTAAAGAGTTAGAGAGAAGAGGGGCGTTACTATCACAATGTTATGATCAGTGACTGATGCTCTTTTACACTTACATTTATTCATTTAGCAGAAGTTTTTTTTGTAAAGCTCTCTATTGGAAGTCACTTTGGATAAAAGCTTTCCGCTAAATGAATAAATGTGAATGTAATGTCCCTCGCTCCTGATTGGTTGGATTGCCGCCTGCTCCTCGTACCTTCAGAGCCGTGCCTCTTCCCCTCGTCCACCTTGATGAGCTTCTTGCGGACGCGGCGCGTGGAGTTCACCAGCTTGTGCAGGCGCTTAAACTTCACTGAGTCCTCTGACTGCTCATCATCTGACTGTTCACGAGACTGAGGGAGGGAGGGAGGGAGAGAGGGAGGGAGGGAGGGAGAGAGGGAGGGAGGGAGAGAGGGAGGGAGGGAGGGAGGGAGGGAGAGAGGGAGGGAGGGAGGGAGGGAGGGAGGGAGGGAGGGAGGGAGGGAGAGAGGGAGGGAGGGAGTTGCGTTTTTAATATTGCTATGTACTGCACTTTGGTCAACCGCGTTGTTTTAAAGTGCAATAAAAATACAGTTGGATTGGATATATATAAACAAGGTTGAGTCAGTATAGACACCTTCATATGAGGTCATGGATGATGGTGGCTGTTTCGGGTGGATGGTCACAGTTAGTGGTATGAGAACATGGAGGGTTTGGAGAGGACACATTGCATTATGGGACATGTAGTTTATACAAGCTGAAGGCATGTGTGCTGGTTCATGGAGCTCAGTCCAGATCATGATGCTGCCTGGACACACAGAGGCCCTCTGTGTGTGTGTGTGTGTGTGTGTGTGTGTGAGGGAGAGAGAGAGAGAGAGACAGAAAGGAAGTAGAGACCCAGAAAGAGAAATGGACATGCCAATACAGACAAAAATAAGTCATTACCAACAGAATCCACTCTCTCTCTCTCTCTCTCTCTGTCTCTCTCTCTCTCTCTCTCTCTCATGCAGCCTCAGTGCCCAGCCCTGTCAGTGTGTGTGTGTGTGTGTGTGTGGGGGGGGGTTCATGTGCTCAGTGGAGGTCTTGGCATCCTCACCTCCTCTCTGGCCCACCACACACCCACCCACCAGTCTCCACGGCAACACCGGGACTGGTCACAGGCAGCTGCACCCACTGCCAAGGCTGACTGCATCCCCCCCCCCACACACACACACACACACACACACCGTGTGTTCACATGCACACACCCACACATGCTCACATATATCCAGTCAGTCATCGAGTGAGTATCCCTGCTACACAGTCATGCAAGAACACAGTGGAGCTTTCAGCTGTACCTAACCCTAACCCTGCGCTGCAGCCCTGTGGTGTGTGTGTGTGTGTGTGAGAGAGTGTGTGTGTGAGAGTGTGTGTGTGTGTGTGAGTGTGTGTGTGTGTGTGAGAGTGTGTGTGTGTGCACAGCAGGCGTGATGCTCTGAGGTGACCAGCACACCACAGCTGCTGGCTCTACACTGATGTCCCAGTACTCTGGATAAGAGCGTCTGCTCTTAAGTCACTAAATGTACACCATGTTCCACCATGTTCTGCAGGAGGAACCCTACATGACTTAGGGACGTTCTACAGACGTTCTACACACACCCACCCACAGCCACTCTTCTGAACAGACACACACACGTGGATACACACACACACCCACACACACACACACACACACACAGAGAGGCCCCA
>CM059327.1:13800121-13802143 GCA_030340685.1 Protosalanx chinensis
AGAAAGAGGGTTGATACCCAATAGTAGGCCAGGGAATTCGAAACAAGAGGCAGGAGAATCCAGGTCTGCCTTGTGGAGAGCAACCTGCTGCTAGAGAACTAGAGAACCAATCAGAAATGCTCTCCCACTGGACCAAAGGACCATGGGAAGGAAGGAAATAAATAATGGATAACAGAGCATGAAAAAGGATGTAAAGAAGGAGAGGAAACGAGGAGACATGTACGATAATAAAAAATAAACGAAACAAATGAAGATCCAGTCACCAGCTCAGGCAACAAATCCACAGTGCATCACTCTCACCACACCAGCAGGGGGAGCTAGCATGTCTATCTACAGTACGACCTGCAGCATGAACACATCCACAACCGCACACACACCAACTAGGAACCCCTGAAAGCCCAGTTTCCATCCAGAGCCTGAGCCAAGAGGCTTGGCCTGAGGTGTGTGTGTGTGTGTGTGTGTAATGGGGATAGTACATGATTATCATGTGTGTGCCTGGTATATGTTAGTAAGTGTGAGTCATTTTAGTAAGAGCTCCATCCAAGGGATGATGGAGGGGGGAGAGGAGGGCAGGGTTGGCATGCAGCAGACAGGCTCCCTACCCTGGCCAGAGCCTCCTCCACTGTGATCATCTTCTCCTTCACCATCATCATCAGCTGGATCCGCTCTTCATCGCTCATGGTGATCTCACTGGCCACGTAGCCAATGTCCTTCTCCTGCTGGGGTCAAAGGGTAAAGGTCAGGGGGGGGAGGAAGCGGGGTTTCCTGTGTCTCAGTAGGTCAGAGTTCCTCTCTGGAATATGGGAGGGGGGGGGATAGTGAAGAGACAAGCAGAGACGTGACAGAAACATGAGGGACCCTTTTGACGTCTGCCTCACGACTCCCTTCTGAGACTTCCGGAAGTTCTGCCAGAAGGATTTATTCTTCTTCTTGTTATCCCATTTACCTGCAGGTCATGAGAAAGAGCGTGTGTTCACTCAGAACCCTGACTGTGGAGTTAGAGATTATGTGTCTGTCTGTCTCTCTGTGTGTGTGTGTGTGTCTGTCTGTGTGTGTGTGTGTGTGTGTGTGTCTGTCTGTCTGTGTGTGTGTGTGTGTGTGTGTCTGTCTGTCTCTGTGTGTGTGTGTCTGTCTGTCTCTGTGTGTGTGTGTGTGTGTGTGTGTGTGTCTGTCTGTCTCTGTGTGTGTGTGTCAGACAGATTTCACACTTTTTCACTCTTTCTTCCACACATTAAAGAGCCTTGCCAGTGGGCAGGAATGCTGATGTTCAGCCTCTGGTTTCCTTCTAAACGGTCTATCTTTATCCCTGGGTCAGCAGCAGGTCACACGCAACATCATGGATGTGGAATGTGTGTCTGTGGAGCTTTGTACAGTGGAGTCTTATTGTATGAATGTGACTGTGCTGTGCGCACACGCAATGTGCCTGTGTCCCAGTGTGTGTGTGTGTGTGTGTGTGTGTGTGTAGATGACACTAACCTCCAGATCCATCCTCTGAGCTGGGATTTGTGCAGAGGCATTCTGGAAGAAGAACACAGCAGCACATTAACATCACAGACACACAATGGTTTGAGAAGGGAATGGTTGTATATGCTGTTGCATGTGTTGGCCACTAGGGGGTAGTGGTGAAGCGTGGATGAGGAGAGATGGGCTCCTGAGGATCGAGGGGAAAGAGGAGGAGAGGAGACAGGAGATGAGGGAGGAGGTGAGGAGAGGAGACAGGAGATGAGGGAGGAGGTGAGGAGAGGAGACAGGAGATGAGGGAGGAGGTGAGGAGAGGAGACAGGAGATGAGGGAGGAGGTGAGGAGAGGAGACAGGAGATGAGGGAGGAGGTGAGGAGAGGAGACAGGAGATGAGAGAAAGAAAGTAAGAAAGAAAAAGAGAGAAAGAGATAGAAAGAGAGAGAGTAGAAACCACAGAGCAGACTCAGCCTGTTTGTGTTTCCACTTCTCTCCCTGAAGACAGACGGTCACGAGGAGAGTGAGGGAGACATGGCAGAGGAGAGGACATGGAAAATAACTGGA
>CM059327.1:13802643-13817643 GCA_030340685.1 Protosalanx chinensis
AACATCATGTAGCCACAGCCAGGAATTGAACTCACAACCTTCTGATCATGAGCCCAATGCCTTAACCGCTAAGCCACCTGACTCCCTGTACAGTACTTGTACAGAGTTATACTTGTACCACAGTTGTACTTGTACAGAGTTATACTTGTACCACAGTTGTACTTGTACAGAGTTGTACTTGTACCACAGTTGTACTTGTACAGAACAGTTCTAGTGTCTGCGACCCCCTCTGACCTGTCAGGTTTCATCTTGTCCCCCAGGCCTCTCTTCAGAACCTCCACTGTGTCTATGTGCAGCTCCAGCACCCTCATGGGGATGATGCTGTGAGCCTCCATCAGCTCAGCCTGCCTGCGCGTCACAGGGAAGCCGTCCAGGACGTACCTGGAGCAGGGGAACCAGGGAGGGATGGGGGGGGGGGGGGGGGGGGACCAGGGAGGGATGGGGGGGGGGGGGGCGGGGAACCAGGGAGGGAGAGAGGGGGGGGGGGCGGGACAGGAACCAGGAGGGAGAGAGGGGGAGGGGGGGGGCGGGACAGGAACCAGGGAGGGAGAGGGAGGGGGGGCGGGACAGGAACCAGGGAGGGATGGGGGGGGGGGGCAGGAACCAGGGAGGGATGGGGGGGGGGGGGGGGCAGGAACAGGGAGGAGAGAGGGGGAGGGGGGGGCGGGACAGGAACCAGGGAGGGAGAGAGAGGGAGTGGGGCAGCTTACATTTACATGGAGTCATTCATCAGACGCTCTTATCCAGAGAGACGTACAGCAAGTACAGGGACATTCCCCCCACTGAGGTAAGTAGGGTGAAGTGCCTTGCCAAGGACACAACGTCATGTTGATACGGTCAGGAATCAAACTGGAAACGTTCTGATTACGACCCCGATTCCCTAACCGCTCAGCCACCTGGCTCCACATATTTATGGTTCCATGCACATAGTCTGCCTGTCCTCTTACCCACTGGTGCTGCCACACCAGGCTCATGAGCGCCACCTCCAGGCACTGGACGGCCAGTTCGTCTGGGACGGTGAGGCCCTGTGAGAGGTGACTGAGCATGTCAGCAGCCAGCTCCGTCCTGCCCTGGCTGTTCAGCACCAGGCGCATGGCGTCCCCGATGGACAGACGCGCCACGCCGTACTCACTGGCAAACATCCTCGCACTGGAGGGAGACAGAGAGGCACAGAGGCTCACCACGTCAGGTTTGTAGAGAGTGTTTCTTCACACTACAAGGGCAAGTCATGCACTTATTCCTTTGAATGATACTGTTTCTAGAAATAAAAACACAGCATGTGGATACCTGTGGTTTTCCCAGACTTGGGGGGTCCTACTATGGCCAGTTTGACAGGCAGGCAGGAGGTGGGCCTGGGCTGCTTCAGGTATTTGATGGGGTCGACCATGAAGGCATTGCGAGTCTCCTTGGAGGTGAAGAAGTAGATGAAGTGGAGCAGGATCACAGCGTGGGTGCTGGTAGCAGGGCTGTGCACAGGCTGGAGGAGGTCTCCCTCTGTGAACTGGGGGAGGAGAAGAAGAGAATCTGCTGTCTGCTATCAGCTGCCACACAACACCACTCACCAGGAGCAGCACAGAGACAAACGATTACACTTTAAAATGGAGGCAAGCTAGGCAGGCAGGGAGGCCGGGAGAGAGGGAGGCAGGGAGGCTGGGAGAGAGGGAGACTGGGAGCTGGGAGCTGGGAAAGAGGGAGGCAGGGAGGGAGGAAAGGAGGCTGGGGGCTGGGAGAGAGGGAGGCAGGGAGGCTGGCAGGGAGGCTGGGGGCTGGGAGAGAGGGAGGCTGGGAGCTGGGAGAGAGGGAGGCAGGGAGGCAGGGAGGCTGGGAGCTGGGAGAGAGGGAGGCAGGGAGGCAGTCAGGGAGGCTGGGGGCTGGGAGAGAGGGAGGCAGGCAGGCAGGCATCGATACAAGGTTGGCCACACAGCCAGAGAACTGACCCTAACAGGGTCCTGGTATCCGTAGGCGCTGGGGTATTTGTAGGAGAAGTGGAGGAGCTTGCGGGCCAGGGGGCAGCTGATGGGCTGGCACCTGAGGAACAGGGCCTCTCTGTGGGCCAGCAGGGGCTGAACCTTCTGCAGCAGCTGGTAGTGGACGATCCGGGGCTTCCTGCCTGCACTGATAGTCAGCTTGGGAATCAGGTTCTCCATCAGCAGGTCCTGGACAACACAGGCAGACAGGGGAACACTTGTCAAGTGTGTGTATTGAGAGTATGTTTGTCTGTGTGTGAGTGTATTTGTACGCATGTGTGTGTAGTAGAGTGTGTGAAGTGTGTGTGTGTATGTGTAGTAGTGTGTGTACAGTGTGTCTCTGTACCATAATCCTGTTCAGGTTGTTGCTGTCTGTCTCGAAGCGTTCACCTATCTCCACCTCCAGCCTCTGGACCGCAGCCTCCTCCGTCTCCTCTTCATCCCCATCCTCGTCCTCCTCCTCTGGGGGGAACTCCTCCAGGAGCATGGCCTCCATCTCATCCTCCATGTCTCCCCCCTCGTCCTCCTCGTCCTGCAGAGGCAGATCAGAGGTGTGGGAGGGCACGGGGGGGGCTGTGTTCAGTCATGTGATCAGGACTGAGGTGAGGCTCACCCTCTGTTGGAAGTGTTCTTCTAAAAGCTCTGCTCTCCTCTTGGTGACGGCATCTTCCTGCAGAGACACACAGAGAAAAGACATAAAGAAATAAGACATAAAAGGTCAAGAACAATGGGACTGAATAATAGAATTAGGTAACCAATTCCTCGACCCCCCTAACCCTCCTCTCCATTTACATTTAGTCCTTTATCAGACGCTCTAATCCAGAGCGATTTACAGCAAGTACAGGGACATTCCCCCCTGAGGAGAGTAGGGTGAAGTGCCTTGCCCAAGGACACAACATAATGTTGGCACAGCCGAGTTTGAACCTTTCTCTATCTCTTTCATCCTAGCAGCAGAAGTTGCCTCCCTCACCCGTATTTTGTGTCGAAGCTCTTTGACCAGCCTGAGCTGCTCCCTGCTTCGGCCCTGCCGCTCCCTCCAGCTGGAGAGGCGAGGAGGCAGGAGGCGCTGGACCACATCTGCTGCCTCCACCACCATCACCACAGCCACGTCTGGGAACAGCTGCCGATCTCCCAGGAACTGGAACTCATCACTGTTACTGGGGAACCCCTCCAGGATGAAGCCAGTAGACCTGGGGACCAGGGGACAGGGGGGACAGGGGACAGGGGGGGGACCAGGGGACAGGGGGGACAGGGGAGACAGGGGACAGGGGGACATGGGGACAGGGGGGACAGGGGGGACCAGGGGACAGGGGGGATGGGGGACAGGTGGGGGGACGAGGGACGGGGGGGATGGGGGGGACGGGGGACAGGGGGGACGAGGGACGGGGGGGACGGGGGACAGGGGGGACGGGGGACAGGGACAGCAATGGCTGTCAACTTAAGATATTATATTAGATATATATTACTTTATGTGTGTGTGTTGCACAATGTATAATGACAATAATGATAAAGACATCAAAGATCCAGTACAGATATGAAGGTCCAGTGTGCAGGTGTACAGATGTACCTGTAGGGCTCCTGGTCCCAGAACTGTGACAGCAGCAGGTCCAGGATCTCTGCAGGTAGAGGGTCTCCATCAAACAGATAAGACTTGATGGCCTCTTCCTCGTCTGTGAGCATAACCTCCTGACAACACCAGAAAACAAACACACACACACACACAGATCTGTATGTCTGTATTAACCTCAGGAGGAGGCTGGTGGACAGTTATGATTTGGGGGGATTAGAATATGTAAACATTCACACTTTTATTACACCACTGAGCTGAACTACCAGGTAGAATCACTCATCCTAACCAGTCTATATATCCTCCTCAAGCACACACAAGTGTGTCAGCACCTCCTCAGCAGGGTCCTGGTTGGGGTCATCCTCCCTGTCTGCTGTGTCTGCCTCCTGGGGGTCAGAGGGGGGCCCTCTGCCCCCCACTTGCTCCAGGAGTGCTGCCAGCTCCTCGGGGGGCTCCTCGGGGGGCTCCACCTCGTCAGCGTAGGGCACGCGGCTCTGAGTCTTAGCCAGGATCCTCTCCTGGAGGTGTTCCCGGAACTGGATGTAGAAGAGCCCAAGCTTCTCTGCCAGCCACCTGCCATGAGTGGTCTTACCAGAGCCCCTGGTGCCCAGCAGGAAGATCCTCAGAGCTGGAGGCTGGGGAAGAGGGAGGCGGGACAGTGGATGCAACTACAAAGATACATACTGTGGTGATGCTTGAGAGACAGAGAGAGAGGGGGAGAGAGAGAGAGAGAGAGAGAGAGAGAGATAGAGAGACAGAAAGAGAGAGAGAGATAGAGAGACAGAAAGAGAGAGAGAGATAGAGAGAGAGAGAGAGAGAGAGAGAGGTGGGGTGTGGTCAGGTGGTTATCCTTGTCACTGCTTCATCTTGCAGCTAATAACTGCGTTACTAGTACCTGCAGTAGGTGAGTATGGCTGATGTATTCCTCTGGGCTGTTGAGGAAGCGCTCTCTGCTCTCAGGGCTGCTGAGGTAGAAGGTCTTCTCCCTGTACCTGGCAGCGTGTTCATCCAGACAGGGCACCAGCACGCCCCTCTCCTTCAACGCCACAGGGCAGAAGTGGCGGCTGTCTCCCAGCACTCTGCTAGACCCCACATCCTCCTGGAACAGAGGAGGAAGGGGGGGGGGGGGGGTTAGGAACAGGAGAGGAGTGATGTCATCAACAGGAAGTAATCAGAAGGTTGTTTGAATCCTGGTCGTGCAAAATGATGTTGTGTCTTTGGGCAAAGCACTTCACCCTACTTGCTTCAGGGGGAATGTTCCTGTACTTGCTGTAAGAGCATCTACTAAATGACTAAATGACTAAATGTATAGTAACAGACTGGTTTTAAAAAGTCCCAACAAGTTTTTGGTTGTTGTTGTTGTGTTATGAGAGTCTGACTAACTTCAGTCTCCTGCTCTTCATCAAGGTCAGCCTGGTCAGACAGAGCCTGGATGACCTCCTCCTCTTCATCCAGGTCCGTCCCAGACAGTGGCCAGCCCACATAGCTGAAAGGTTCTGGGGAACAAACACACAAACACACACACACACACACTGAGAAAGGCATCTCCCAGCTCATAGATAGATAGATTCAACTTTAATGTCAACACACACGTAAAAGTACAGGGTAACGAAATTCTCTGTTCCGAATGTCAAAAGTCACTGTTCCTCAACACACACACACACAAAAAGACACACATACACACACACACACACACACACACACACAAAGACACACACACACATCCCTATACTCACTCTCCATCTGGACCAGCACCTCACTGAGCAGCTGCTCTGGGCTCTTGGCAGTGATCTCCAGAACACAGTAAGCTCCTGAGATGGACTTTTCCATCGCCTCCCAGTCCATGACAAACAGCTTCAGCTGCTGCTTAAAGCTGTCCATCTCTGGGCCATCAGGGTAGCCCCCCTCCAACACTGCAGGGAGACTCACCACTGAGGGGGGGAAGGAGGAGTGGGGGTGAGAGAGAGGCAGGGGGGAGGAGAGAGAAGCAGGGGGAGGAGAGAGAAGTCCTCACCTTCCTCCTTGATGGTGACAGTGTGAGGGCTTTTCTCTGAGGGATCTGAATCTGGTTTTGCTGCACCTTCTAAAAAGACACACAACATCATCCTCATTCAGCTGGAGTGGAACACACTGAGAACACAATCTAGGTTCTCACACTCCGTTCTCACACAATCCTGGGAGAACCTGTACTGAGAACAAACACTTTGGATTTGAAGTGTGGTGTTACCCTCAGCCTCCTCTTCCACCACAGCAAGCTTTCCCAGGGCATCCACAGCCTCGGGCTCCATCCCTGCCTCCAGCTGCTGTCTCTGCCTGAACACCACAGGAAACACTGAAACTGGCTCTGCTGGGCGGCCATGTTGGATCAGCAAAGAGAACTGGTGCTCTGCAGTCCCTGATCTGGCAGCCATTCTGGTTCTACTCACAGGACTTCACTGGCTCTCTCCTGGTTCTCCTCCTTCTGGAGTCTAAGCATGACAGCCTGGTCCACCTCCTCCTTGTTCTGCTCATACAGCCTCGTCAGAACTGTCTTACCTGAAACCAACCAGCACTCACATAAACACAGCAGCTCCTTCCTCTGACAGGCTCACAGAACTTGCTGGAACTTTGATTCCTGCTGGTTTTACCGTCCTCCTCCTCGTCCTTCAGGCAGAAAAGAATATCAGGGGTGATGCGTGCGTGGACTTCCTGAATGGTGGCCAACTGTGGTCTGTTCCTGGGAAAGTTGTCCAGCACCCAGCCTCGCTTCATCTCTGAACTGGCATCATCTGCCTCCATCTGGAATCACACAGCAGCAGCAGCCTCACATCAAGGATCTTCTGCTTCTTTTGTTTCGGTTCCTAAGACGTTTTCTAAGAGTTCCAACAGGTTATGGAGGGAGAGTACCTGTCTAATGTGTTTCTGTAGAACCTCAGCATACAGGTCGAGAGAAGGCGGGGCTATATTTTGCTCCGCCTCTCTCAGTGCTTCCTCCACCATGATCTTCACCTCCGGATGGTCAGCCAGTGGCATGTCTGTATCCAGGCAACAGTAGACTCAAGGTTAATAGGGGTTAACTTCAGGATGACTATGACACAACCTTGCCAACAGTTGAAGCTGTTGGATGAGATGAGACATGATATTATGGAATGACCAGAGAGATCTGAGGAGGAGAGAGAAACAGATCCTCACCTGAAGTCTCAGCCTGCATCTCACTGCTGATGGGACTCACTTGTACCGACTCACTCTGGCTGCTGGCAGCAGAAGCTTTGATCTTCTCTGTGGCCTGCTGGGTTACATCCTGTCTGACCCTCTCCAGGGTGTCCTGCCTGAGCTTGGTGACAGCAGGCTCTATCAGGGCCTCCAGATCCAGCAGCTCTGCTCCATAGTGCCGGGCCAGCAGGGCACACAGCGTGCTCTTCCCCGAGCACGGAGGCCCGATCACGGACACCTTGCAGGGCGCCCTGGGCATGGGAGGCAGGAGGTACTGCCGGGGGTTGGTCATGAACTTGTCCAATGCCTCTTGGGAAGACATGATGTAGATTTTATCCAGGAAGCTTCCAGCGGCAGAGGGTGGTGGTGGTGGGGAAGTTTTATTTGGGGGGTTAGAACATGCGGATTGTGGTCAAAACATGCAGTGTTGTTTTTGTAAAGAGCTTATTCTGCCTGCAGACACACTCCACTCACCCCACAGAGAACTCTGGCTTGCCCTTGATGATGTTGCCCTCCTTCAGTGCTACAGGGCAGGTTCTGCCCCACCTGCTCCTTCTCCACCTGAACCCCGGGGCCACCGTCCTGCACGAGGCCAGGGTCCTCAACAACCCCTCCTGAGGAGGGAGGTCACAAGCCAGAGGTCAGGGGTCACAAGTTAAGGTCCAGGAGAATCAGGTGGCTGAGCCGATAGTGGATCTGACTAGTAATCAGAATGTTGTTGGTTCGATTTCCGGCAGTGCCAAATTACGTTGTGTCCTTGGGCAAGGCACTTCACCCTACTTGCCTCAGGGGGGAATGTCCTTATACTTTCTGTAAGTCGCTCTTAGGATAAGAGAATCTGCTAAATAACTTAATGCCAATGTAAGTTAAGAGTTGAGCACAACCTTTCAGAACTTAACATCCTATAAGATCGGGCCCAACATTACTATGAAGAGGTGTGGCTTACCGTGTCATCGGGAAGCTCCTCCTCCTCAAGCTGAATCAGACGAACAGGAACAGCCACGGGCCTCAGCGCCATGGCCTCCAGACGAGACAGCACAGACTGAGGCCAGAGCCCCACATGACAGAGGAGGAAACGTCAGCTCACAGCATTAAGACTCTCCACTGCGAAAGCTTCCGTTTCTTTAACCTAAACCAAACACACTCACCATAAAGAGCTCCTCTGCGGTTCTGTTACCATCCAGCTCAAACAGGTTTAAGGGGTTATGGTCTGCCATGTAGTCCTGCCAACACACAGCAGAGGAGATACTGTGACAACTCCTCATCCCTCTGTGGTGCCATCTGGCCATGTGTGAATGTCTTCAGTCAGAAACCTCAAAGATAATAGAGTGAATAATAGTGTGTGTGTGTGTGTGTGTTTGTGTGTTTGTGTTTGTGTGTGTGTTTGTGTGTTTGTGTGTGTGTGTGTGTGTTTTGTGTGTGTGTTTGTGTGTGTGTGTGTGTGTGTTTGTGTGTGTGTTTGTGTGTGTGTGTGTGGTCCTCCTGATCAGACCTCCAGGTGTCTAAGCATGGTGTCCTTGTACAGCAGGATTCTGTCTTCAGCATGTTTTGGGATGTTTTCTGGTGTCCACACTAACTGGACGATCATTTCCTTCTGAAGTTCTCTCTCAACCTGCCACAAGAAAGAAAGAAGAACATACAAAACACGTCGATCACATTAACGGGAATATTTTCAGCGTTTGGATTCACAAACTCAAAGAACCACACATTCATTTTCACACTGAAAGATCCCCAATCACCTCCTCCTCCTCTCTCCTGTTCTCTCCTCCTCCCACCTCCTCCTCTCTCCTGTTCTCTCCTCCTCCTCTCACCTCCTCCTCTCTCCTCCACCTCCTCTCACCTCCTCTTCTCTCCTCCTCCTCTCACCTCCTCCTCTCTCCTCCACCTCCTCTCACCTCCTCCTCTCTCCTCCACCTCCTCTCACCTCCTCTTCTCTCCTCCTCCTCTCACCTCCTCCTCTCTCCTCCACCTCCTCTCACCTCCTCTTCTCTCCTCCTCCTCTCACCTCCTCCCCTCTCCTCCACCTTCTCTCATCTCCTCCTCTCTCCTCCACCTCCTCTCTCCTCCTCCTCTTACCTCCTCCAGCTGTTCCTCTTCCTCGTCCTCCTCCTCTTCCTCAGTATCATCCCTCTTCTTGGTGGTCTCCTGCTTGTCCAGGTCCCACTGCTCTCTCAGGAACACGCGGCCTGTGGCTGGATGCTGCCGCTGGCCAGTCTGCCTCCTGACCAGGTCCCTGTCTGGACACTGGGGCACCAACATACATGTTAACTACAGTAGTGTGACTTCAAACCATTACATGTATTCACTTAGCAGACGCTTTTATCCAAAGCGACTTAAAAGAGAGAGCTTTTACAAAGAGCATCAGTCATTGAGCATAGCAACGTGATAGACCCCGAACACAGTGGGTTTTTTTAGATCGTGAATCATACATCATGAGAACCAATAAGTGCCAAGGGAAGAACTATAAATGCGTAACACAACGATTGTGAACATAAAGCAAGAGATACAACAACAACACTGGCAAGTGTTAGATTATGTAAAGTGCCATACTATTCCTAAGTGCCATTAAATTCTCTAAATAAGTGAGTTTTAAGCCTTCTCTTGAAGGTGAGATGGCAGTCTGTGCTTCTGATGGAGGTGGGGAGTTGATTCCACCATTGGGGAGCCAGGCAGTGGAGGAGATGCGTGGGTGAGAAGAAGACAGGGAGGGAGGTAAAACCTTGATGTTGATGATGAAATCAGGGCTCAGCTTCAGGTTCTTTATGAGCTTGATCTGATCCTGGATCTTCATGAAGTCCTCTGACAGGGAGGGGAGGCAGCTCAGCACGTAGCCTGGCAACCAACACAGCCAGCGTCACTGGCACTGCACACTTGACCTACAAAAGGGCTGTTCAACCCTGGTCCTCGAGGACAACTGTTCTGACAGTTTTAGATGTTTCCCTGCTCCAGCACACTTGATTATAATGAAGGGGGTCATTATCAAGCTCTGTGGAAGCTTCATAATGAACCCTTCATTAGAATCAGGTGTGCTGGAGCATGTAAACATCTAAAACCTTGAGGTCTCTCATTCACTCTCTCATACATGTCAGGTCAGTGGCCCTCGAGGGCCAGGATTGGACACCCCTGATCTACGCATCTCAGGTTGACATTCTTGTCAATGTGTGCGTGAGTGTGTGTGTGCGTGTGTGTGTGTGTGTGTGAGTGTAGAGGGGTATGATGCGCTGACTTTACCGTGGTGTTCAACCTCTTTAGATTTGAGTCTGTCGAGAATTAACTGAAACATGGAATCCTCTGGAACACTCTTCCCCTGGTTCAGAATATTCAGCAGCTGAAACATCATCATGTTCATGTCATCATCCGCCATCAGGAAACATCAGGGACTGTAGATCTGCAGAGAATCTGCCTTAAACAGACCTTAACAGAGACACTGCTCACCTCTATGCCTTTCTCAGTACCATCATGGACATGCAAATTCAGTAGTTCTGTATCTGAAATGGTTTACAAATATATATATATTTTAATGAGAGATGTGTCGCTGAACAATATTTGCAGTTTTAAAGAGTAATCAGAAAGAAAAACGATGGCGAGTGTGGGAGTGTGTGACGTGAACGACGTATTTACCATCAATCAAGATACAATTCCAGGTCTGAGACAGTCTTCTGGCCAGAGTAGATTTGCCAACTCCCTTTGAACAAAATCCCAACAATAGTTTTATTATGATGTAGGTGTTTCTAAAAAATAACTGTTTCTTTGTGTGTGTAAACTGTGTATCTTACCGGCTTCCCAATAATGATGAAGCAGGTGGGTTTGGAGAGGAGAAGGGATCTTTCAGCTTCATCCTCCAGCAGGTTGTCCACAAAAGCATCCATGGATCTTCCAGGCAGGTCAGCAGGTATCAGAGCTTCACCTTAAAGAAACTATAGATTAAGTAACTTCAGCTCAACTACAGATGAACACATGAAGTCAGTATAACACTGATACAGCTGTAAGTTTACCATACAAACCAAGATGAACACATGAAGTCAGTATAACACTGATACAGCTGTAAGTTTACCATACAAACCAAGATAAGCTGGCTAAAGCTTCATAGTTAAGGAGATGTCTTATCTGAATTAAAGTGATATAGCTGTACTTGTCTAACTGCGAAAATGAGCTTTCTGTGTCTACAATAGGTATTTTCTCCTACAGTACAGCATAAATGAGTATTTATTTACTGTATCTACCTGGGTTCTTACAGTACACATTATTACACACTAGCTAGTAAACTAGCAGTATTAGTCACTAGTGTCACTCACCACACATTCATTTGTAACACGCATATGTCGCAGTTTCTTAAATATCAGCTATAAACTAACTAGTTAGATTTTCCTTTCATAATTTGCTGTGTTTTATATGTTATTTCTTTTAAGTTAAAGTCGCCTGCAGCTCTCGCGCTCAGTCTGACAACTTTGTTGCTGTGGGGTAACCATAGTAACAGGATTGTACCTGGTCAGTCTGTGGTTAATATAATAAAATGAGGTATTATTAATATATTATACTATTATATTAATATTATGATATTAACTCTTGTGCTCTCTTTGGGGGGCAGAATAACCCCAATAACCCCCAACTATGTGTTTTTGCACCCCCACAAAGAGATGTCTAGATTATATATGTGCTTAATCTCAGACAGTGTGAACATGAGATAACAGTGTTCAGGGTAAAACATGATTTAACCTGCTTTATTTCAGGGTTAAAGTGGGGCCTTATTCCTCTTTACAGGGGAAGTGGCAGAATATGGAGAGAAAAGGGGTTTTAAGTAGCAAGTAGATAGAATAACATCACAGAAAAACAAAAACAGCTAAACTAAAAGCAAAAGTCCTTTACGTTAATGTAGTTTTCCCACCATAAATAATATATGTACATAAGACATAATAGACCTTCATCATGTATTTGACATTGTCTTCTCTTCCTCGGGCATTAAATCTTTTTGACTGTGCGAGACACCGTACCAGTGGAGTCCCGGTTGCTGCCGCTCAGTTTGCTCGGTAAAAATCACTGTCACGTGATGAAGCGGGGCTTAACCAATTATCTACATTGAAAGATATTTCTTTACAACTTATGCATTCAAAATAGTTAAGCATTAGCTTTTAATTCAATATTCCTATCGTGGAGTGGTCATATGTGCTACGCAACTTGAAATAAAGGGACCACAGGGTGCACCGCAGCATTACCCAGTTAACCTAAACAAGGAACCCTCTGGACAGTCAGCTGATGGGAACACGTGGTTGAGAGCAGAACACAGTGTGTGTTTATACTGGAACAAATAAGGCTTTAAAGATGCTGTGACTTAGTTTGCTAATCTTTTTTAAAGTTGCGTTTCTTGTGTGGATATTTAATTGGACTACATTTGGTAAGCATAAATAATGTGTCGACTAACGTAGCTGAATGTCATGATAACTGTATTATTTTCATATTTCCTTTGTGCCAGTTCTTCTAAATGTTCTAGTCTTTATAATGTCTCCATCATGGCTCCTGGCTCTCTGTGTCACTACATCAGTGTGTTCTGTCTTTACTAGGCTGCCAAGAACATCAACATCCTCCATCATGCCGCTAACGGCGCCGGTCATCAGCGGGGTGCAGAAGCTGGTTCTGTACGAGACCAGAGCTGTGAGTCACATGCTCTATCCTCCTAGACCAGGGGTCCCCAACCCTGGCCCTCAGGGGCCACACTGTCCTGAAGGTTTTAGACCAGGGGTCACCAACCCTGGTCCTCTGGAGCCACTGTCCTGAAGGTTTTAGATGTGTCCCTGCTCCAGCACACCTGATTCTAATTAAGGCTTGTTAACAAGCTCTGTGGAAGCCTCATAATGACCCTTCATTAGAATCAGGTGTGCTGGAGCAGGGAAACATCTAAAACCTTCAGGACAGTGTGGCCCCTGAGGGCCAGGGTTGGTGACCCCTGTCCTAGACCTACAACCCTCCTTCCCACGAATAGAGTTTACTCCTCCTCAAATGTAATTTTCACTTGTTCAATTTACCAGGGTCAAATGACCCTTCCCCCCCCCCTCTCTTAACCACCAGATCAATGACAAAGTTACTATCTTTGTTTACATCCTGTGTTCATGCCTGCTTTGACTCTTCAAGGAATGCAAACAGCCTAAACCACTAGAGGGCAGCAGAGTAGAGCCTTTCCTGCCAGATCTGTCCACCTTGCTCCTGGGATCTAGGATCCAGCCATCACCAGATTGAACAGATACTGCCTGTTTGAAAAGAAACTCATGGACACAGTTTCTATGTGCTGTCTCATGCCATATCATATGTTTGATCTAAAGAACGAATCAAAAAGCAGCCAGTTTAGCAAGACTACTATTATAGTCAGGTTGGTTTCCTCTTTGTAGTAATGAGGATCTGCAACACCGTTAGAACAGGATCACAGAGCTCTCTGTTCCTGTCAGGTTCTGTCTGAAACACTTTCTACACACACAATCTCACACCTAAAAGAGATAAATGATGTTCTTTAGCGCGTCTCCATCCAAGCCAGTCAGTACAGAGGCTCTGTAATGCCGAGGTGTGTGTTAGATGTTCTCTTAGCCTAGATGTGTAGTGTCAGAAAACAATGATGTTCTGTATGTAACACAGTCTTCAAACCTTAGTACTTGTTCGACACAGTGTTCATTCTGTTCGTTGATCTTCTATTTTGAAACTTTCAATCTCACTTTCCCTGCTCATCCATGATCAACTCCTCCCTCCAAACATCGTCCTCTGATTGCGTTGCCGAATCACGTTTGTCCACTGTTCTTATGTGACCTGCTTACTTCAGAGATACTTTCTGGTGGGGAGCAATCATGCCCAGACCAAACATCGCGTTCTCAAAATCGACCGGACGGAACCTCGGGACCTCGTGATTATCGACGACAAGGTGAGATTCCACAGCAACTCAGTAGCCTAACCACCAACCCCCCCCATCCACAAGAACTACCCCAGCGGTGTTGCGTAACACAGCACAGCACAGGATGCCTTGAGCTGAACTGTCCAATCACGAACCCTGGTCCTAACAGATCCCCTGGGGACAGCTGAGAGGATGGGAGATGTTAGACTACTGCTCTCCTCACTGGGATCATTACTGCTCCAGAATGAATAGTTGTAAATTATAATTACATGCTATGGGGGGTAGGGTTAGGGTTATTTATTGCTATTTGATGCTAATACCTCATCC
Source organism: Protosalanx chinensis (assembly GCA_030340685.1). NCBI lineage: Eukaryota > Metazoa > Chordata > Actinopteri > Osmeriformes > Salangidae > Protosalanx > Protosalanx chinensis. The sequence continues at coordinate 13,816,568 of CM059327.1, forward strand.
CTTCCTCCCTCTGGTGTAGCACGTGTACAGTCAAGAGGAGGTTAGAGAGTTGCTAGGGCGACTGGATCTTGGCAACCGGCCCAAGATGGGTCAGAAGGGCTCATCTGGCCTCTCCAGAGCTGTGTCTGCTTATGGGATCGTAGGTAAGAAAGAAACCAAACAACACCACCCCCCCTGCCATCATCTTTCAGGTTGCCGTGGGAACCTTGACCAGCCAGTGAGGGGGATGTTTTTGTGGTGTGTGTTCCAGAGCTATGGACCGCAGTTTCTGCCAAAGCTTCTTCCTGTGTCTAAATGTAGCTGGGTTATTGGTGGGCTGCTGTCCTTTTCATGTCAGACTAATGTGAAGGTTTCTGGGATAGAGTTTGAAGTGCACAATAGGGCATCTTGTCCTGAAAGCCCTGGGGTCCTGGGTTTCCTGTGAATAGCAGAACTCTGTCTGAAGTCCTGTTCAGGCTGCGTAGAATTAACAGCAAGACCTCAGGAGCGAACTTGTTGATGGTTTTTGCCCTATTAACAGCAGATCTGCAGACTGCTAATAAAGAGCTGAGTGTTACCTTATCCTGGCCTGTCTACAAGGAGCCCACAGTGACAATGTCATTGTCTTTTTGGATGAAGTAACCAAATCAGTGTTTTCACAGACATGTCTGCCTTCACCTCATTACTTCAGCGTAATCCACCGCCTGTACAATTTGGATCTTTTGTCCTTTTGAAAGATAGTTGGCCTCCTTTTCCATTTCATCCATTAATAAAACATAACCTTACCATAGGAACTGATGGCAGCATATATGATTTATTATATCTAGTCATTTATCAGACGCTCTTATCCAGAGTGACTTACAGTAAGTACAGGGACATTCTCCCCTGAGGCAAGTAGGGTGAAGTGCCTTGCCCAAGGAAACAACGTCGTGTTGCCTCAGCCGGGAATCAAACTGGCAACCTTCTGATTACTAACCCAACACCCTTAACCACTCAGCCACCTGACTCATTAATGACTCTTATTACAGTAAAGAGGGTTTGACTCTATTAGAATCTCATTTGTCTGTCGGTGTCAGACTGCTCCTGCTGGCTAAATG
>CM059327.1:13822643-13841217 GCA_030340685.1 Protosalanx chinensis
CCAGCTATAGCTACGACCTCAGCCACTCGCTGCAGTACAACCTGACGCTGCTGAGGAGCCCATGTGACCCGGGGGCGGAGCCAGAGGAGGAAGTGCACACACAGAGTCGGCAGGACAGCTTTGACATCTTTGAGGAAGAGGGCCTTCCCACACAAGGTTACACTTCCCTCCTCCCAGCCCCTTGATCCAGGGTCCTGCCCCCCCCCCCCACCTCCTCATCTGAAGCCCCCTCCTAAACTCGGTGCTTGAACCTTCGCCTCCAATCTGTGTGTTCGTTCCTCCCCTGTCAGTGGTCCACGGGATCCAGAACGAGCCCTATGCCAAGTATGTGTGGAACGCCAAGCTGCTGGACTGTGTGAAGGCTGTGGTGCATCCCGACTGGCTCATGTACATCATCCATGGCTTCTGTGGACAGTCCAGTATCCTTTCCTCTCTCTGGATGAGAGGCTCCACAACAAACTGAAGTTTCAAGCACGTGCATGCGTGTGTGTGTGTTTGTGGGTGTGTTTGTGTTTGTGGGTGTGTGTTTGTGGGTGTGTTTGTGCGTGTCTTTGTGGGTGTGTGTGTGGGTGTGTGTCTCCCTCTGTTTGCATGTGACAAAGACCTTCATCACACTGATATTGTGAGCCTATCTGAACCAGAATAACTGGGAAATACAACACGTGCTGTCCTGCAATAACCAGAGACTCTGCTAACCAACGAGGTTTATATCGACTTTCTGTAGAATAATAATAAAAAGATGAGGACGAGTAAGAAATGGTTATCGCCTGTGTAAACAGCGCAGGGTTTACACAGTGTGGCCATCTGCTAGGAGAGGGAGGAGGAGGAGGAGGAGGAGGAGAGAGATGAAACTGGATGAATATTTCATCACAAGCCCTGTTTATGTTTTAGATGAGACAGATAGGCGGACCTAATGGCTGTGTTTGTGTGTATGCATGTGTCTTTTTTAATGTGTGTGTGTGTGTTATTAATATTTTTAGGATTGATTAAGGATCCATCTGTTGTTTTCAGTTTGAGAGTACACAGACCTTTTTCTTGGGATTCTAGGAATCGGTATTGACGCTTTGTGACAAGATATACTGTATATACTCTATTTGACTGATTGCCAAACAAGAGATTGTCCTTCTCTTATGTCTTTCAGCATTACTAGACAGGACAGTGGGATCTCCTAGACTGACGTTCATTGTAGGTCTCAGTTGAACAACAAGATTGAGATTCACACACTGTCTCTCTCTCACACACACTCTCTCACACACACTCTCTCACACACGCTCCCCTGGACATGGGGATACACACAGTGCACATGTTAGACGTACACACACACACCTGCTCACACACAAACTCACATGTGCACATGAAACCCTTGTCAGGTCACACTGTGTCTCTGTGGGAGGTGCAGAGTGGGCGGGGGGGGGGGGGGGGGGGGAGATCTGATTCCAAGAAGTACTTATGACCATGGTACTGGGAATGTACATGCATGTGTATGTGATGGTGTGTATGTGTGTGTGTGTGTGATGGTGTGTGTGTGTATGTGATGGTGTGTATGTGTGTATGTGATGGTGTGTGTGTGTGTGTGTGTATGTGTTGGTGTGTGTGTGTGTATGTGTTGGTGTGTGTGTGTACAGTACACCGCAGTGTCTCTCCTTCACCCTGGCTGCAGAGCTCCTGATATATGGACGGCCGGTCCATGTGACGCTCATCGCCAGGCGCTCCAGCAAGTTCGCTGGAACTCGCTTCCTCAAAAGAGGAGCCAACTGCCAGGTATCCGTTGCCGTGGCAACGTGGCCCTCATGCCCCCCCCCCCCGGTGTCTCATAATAGCAGTTCCTGAAACCAGGAGGATTTGGTTGGATGAGTTGTCGCTAGCGGTGATTGGGGGGGGGGGGGTAATTGAGGGTAATGTGATGTCTCTGCCCCCATATGTGTGTGGGAGACAGCTGAGATTGTCTCTACCTCAGTCCCACTGTCTTTAACTCACGTTTTTTGGGGGAACGATTGTTACCCTACGCTCTCATCCGAAATGTGGTTGTGTGTATTTGGTAACTGAGGAAATTAATTGACAAGAGAGAAAATTCCAAATTCATAATGTGACGAGAGGTTTAAATGCTTCCTCCTTGTCTGACTCCTCCTCCGTGTAGGGTGACGTAGCCAATGAGGTTGAGACAGAGCAGATCATCCATGATGCCTCTGTGATGTCGTTCAGAGCAGGAAGCTACTCGTCTTATGTCCAGGTCCGGGGCTCCGTCCCTCTCTACTGGTCCCAAGACATCTCCACCATGATGCCCAAGCCCCCTATACGCTGTGAGTACCCCCCACCACACCTCCTATATTCTGGAAGCAGCTTCACAACTCATTTAAGCAGTGAGTTTGTAGATGCAGGTCTCTCTCATTCTGTTTACCAGTGAACGAGGGAGGTAGAGAGCGAGGGAGGTAGAGAGCGAGGGAGGTAGAGAGCGAGGGAGGTAGAGAGCGAGGGAGGTAGAGAGCGAGGGAGGTAGAGAGCGAGGGAGGTAGAGAGCGAGGGAGGTAGAGAGCGAGGGAGGTAGAGAGCGAGGGAGGTAGAGAGCGAGGGAGGTAGAGAGCGAGGGAGGTAGAGAGCGAGGGAGGTAGAGAGCGAGGGAAACTTGTAGAGAGAAAGTGAGGTAACTTAAGGTATCAGGTTGAAAAGTTTAAAGAGTTTCCCCTTGGGGATCAACCAAGTAATTCTGATTCTGGACAGAGGAAAGACAAGTTTCACTGTTACACCCAATGAACAGGGCATCAAGTGACTGACCTCCCTGCCCCCCCCCCCCCCCCCTCTTCCTCACATGTCTTCTTCATCTATTTCAAGAGATGTTTCTATAATGGAAAAGGAAGAAAGCTTGCAGATATACAGTATGTGTGACGTGAGTCTGGATTGTTTGAGTCTTTCCTCATTTGCCCTTCAGTATATCCCAGGATGACATTTAACTGCATCAGGCATAGATGCAAAGCTTGTCTCCAAGAAGAGAGAGAGAGTGTGTGTGTGTGTGTGTGATAAGTTACCTAATCTACTCTCCCTGTCTTGGCCTTTATCCATCCAAGCGTGGCATTTCCTTTCATAATCAACAAATGCAAGATAGATCAGGTTTCTATTGAGTTCACCGTCTCTCTCCCCTCTGATAACCTCAGCTTAGCCCTGAACTCAACCTCACTTCACCTCAACACCTTCATTCACCTCAACACCTACATTCACCCCAACACCTACATTCACCTCAACACCTACATTCACCCCAACACCTACATTCACCTCAACACCTACATTCACCTCAACACCTACATTCACCCCAACACCTACATTCACCTCAAAAACACACAGCTCACCCCAAAGTCCCAACTCACTCCCAATGTTTAACCATAAAATATAATCCCTGTAGGGACAACACATGGCTGTTGACACGTTTAACAAAGGATTGAGTCATTGTGTATCATGTTATGATATCCGCCCACTTAGATTAAACAGCCATTTTTTATTTTTAATAACTCCATTTTAAGATTCACCTTTTTTCTCTCCAGCCATTCTTTGCAGGCACTGTGTGTTCCTGTGTGATTATATAACCAGATCCTAACGAGAAGGTCTACAATGCATTCTCTCCCTTCACGCCACAAGATATAGATTTATCCAACTTGTCTATGTTAGTTATTTGTATTTGTGGGCGTCAGATAGCTCAGCGGTTAAGGCGTTGGCCTCATGATCGGAGGGTTGTGAGATCGATCCCCGGCTGTGGCTATGTGACTTTGTGTCCTTGGGAAAGGTACTTCACCCTACTTGCCTCAGGGAGAATGTCCCTGTACTTACTGTAAGTCACTTTGGATAAAAGCGTCTGCTAAATGAATACATTTAAATGAGTAAGCAATGAGTGTTTTGCTTTACAAGCTCTGCCTTCAGGTTTAGTCGAATTCTGTGCGGTAGATTAATGTGATAGAAATCCAGGTCAGGTAGACGTAATCTGAAGACATCTGTGGTCCTCTAGAGACACCTCAGAATGCATATGAAGACAGATGACATGTTTTCTCAACATGGTTCCTACATGATAAGGAGCTGTGTTACGTGATGTGGCTGGCAGATGAATGACCATCCTGGTGTTAGTGGAGGTCTTTAGCAGTGTGAAGGAGCTTCATGCTGGCTGTGGAGAACATCTGACTCATTATGAGAGCTGATTACAGGCCGGGAGGGAAATTATCTCCACCTCTTTTTTTACTCTCTGTCGTCGCTCTCTCTTTTTTTCACCCTCTTTCAGTCTCTATCACATCATCTTTCCTGATGGTTTTTTTTTTCTTCTCTTTGTCCCTCACCTTATTTCTCAGGTGAGGAAGCATTAGATATCAACACATTTGTCTGACCCAGATTCTCCTTTCTTCTTCCTGATTGGGTGAAATCCATATGGGCTCTCCTGTTAGATAGATTAAACTTGTTCTTGAAAAACAACGGAGAAAGTTGAAAGAAAGAATGAAAGAAAAGGAATAAAAGGATGATGGGAAACAGAGAGGATGTTCTTATTTTCTGTCAGCTCATGCTACATAACCACCTGCTTTTGATTGGACCCTGGCTGGCCTGCTGCTCTGGTCACCTGACTTTATGACTTGGCTGATTGGCTGCTTATGAATTTGGGATTGTTTGATTGGTTGCTTGGGGAGGATCCACTTAATAATGAACAGTCCTATTAACTGAAAGAAACGGTTGCTTTGTAGAACACATACTTATTGAACAGGTCGAAATGACTTCATGTAAATCACTGATTCTCGTTGACCTCTGACCTCCCACAGTGGACCAGGCTGACCCCTATGCTCACGTGGCCGCGCTCCACTTTGACCAAATGATGCAGCGCTTCGGGTCACCTATCATCATCCTCAACCTCGTCAAGGTAACCTAGCAACATCTTCCTCAGCTGTGAACTACGTAAAGAGGCCAAGTGCACAATGCAAGACGTGTCCAAGAAACACGTGAGGCTGAATATAGGAGCTCTTTCATGCAGAGCAACGAGGTCACGGCGGAGCCAGATGAAAGCATGGCTCACCGTCCAGGAAGATGAAGTCGCTGAGGGCTAGTTAGACTGCAGGAGGGATATAAACTGGTCATTACTAACTGTTGATGCCCCCTAAAAGGTACAGACAACACACACACACACACACGCTCAGTGACTCATACAACCAGCTGAGGCACCTTAAAAAACACATTCATATACTTTCCCCAGACGCACACGGGTCCTGTTAACTCCACATGAAACCTCTCTGTTCACACTGCGAGGCACATCCTTAGCCTTCCCTGATCCCCTGTCCAGCCTCCAGCTCACATTGTTATTTCCAAGGCAAAAGAAAAAGAAGTATTTATACATAAAGCTTAGGAAACATGAGAGACAAAGTGTGGAAGACATTTTTGACTTTTAAACAGTAATAAAACCATGATATGATGATTTGGTCTACGGAATTTCAAGGGAATGATTAATACTGTGATGGATGTGATTACAGCCAGAGGTGTGTGTGCGTGTGTGTGTGTGTGTGTGTGCGTGTTCATGTAAGTGTGTTAATGGGAATATATGATGCAGAGGTGTGTCTTAACGGCAGGTAGTTTGTTACATGAGGTGTCGGGTGTGTTATGGTATCAAGGTGCTTGCAGGAAAACACATGTGGAGCTAATTGATCCATTAACACACTGCTCGTTAGGCAGCATGCTGGGATACTAATTGGCATTTGTGTTGATATCTGTGGGTTCTTAAAGGCTGTTGTGTGTGTGTGTGTGTGTGTGTGTGTGATTAGCTGTGTAGTGGCACAAATTAAAAAGGGTGTAAGATGGGAGAGTTGGAATTGGGTGTTTGTAATACAGACATGATGTTTAAATGATGCTGTTCCTCTATTTTGTAGTTATCATTGCTAAAGATAGAAAGCCAATTAGGAAGAACGTCTTCCAGTCAGAGAAACACACTGACACAGTGGATGCGACTGACATGACTCGCTCTCTTTAATCCTTTGTGTTTTGTCATGGATGGAGTGTTGATGATGAATGAAAATTATTCTGGTCACTGGGATGTTGTTCAGCTAACAATCTAGTTTCTTTCATATATACGGACAGGAAAGGATCGTGTGTGAAGTAGATTTAGGCCATAAACACAGTTTTCATAACCAAACTGCTTTGTGTTCTTGGATTACACATTTATTTTGCTGTTTTCTGTTGTTGTTTGGGTGTAGAAACGAGAAAAGCGGAAACATGAGAAGATCCTGAGCGAGGAGCTGTATCCAGCAATCTTAAACCTCAACCAGTTCCTTCCCCCTCAACACTGCATCGACTACATCGCATGGGATATGGCCCGCTACACCAAGAGGTAGCTGTCTGCACCATCATTATGTAGCTAGGACAGGGGTCAGCCATCCTGGCCCTCAGGGGCCACACTGTCCTGAAGGTTTTAGATGTTTCCCTGCTCCAGCACACCTGATTCTAATGAAGGCTTGTTAACAAGCTCTGTGGAAGCTTCATGATTTCCCTCCATTAGAATCAGGTGTGCTGGAGCAGGGAAACATCTACTGATTTTAATGTAAAGCACATTGAACTGCAGTTCTTGTATGTAATGTGCCATATAAATAATGTTTTAGTATTGTGTTTATTTACCTTAGCCTTGTTAGCTCACCATTGAGATGGTGAAACAGCTTATCTTCTGTCAAATAAGATGGCAATTAAAAAAAAACTCACCTTGAGGTACTTTCCCCCCCCCCACACACACACACACACACGTGTGTCAGTATATTGTTCAAAATCTTCTCTACACTGCTGTGCACAGTTTTCCATGTGCAATCATATGGTTTAGTGGCTGCTGTAGCCATGGAAACTGAGGGAGGCAGGGATATATTTTGTGTTCCTGTCTGCAGTAACACCCATGAACCTTCCCTGTCACCACCCTCTACAACCTGAACCATCCCTGTCACCACCCTCTACAACCTGAACCTTCCCTGTCACCACCCTCTACAACCTGAACCTTCCCTGTCACCACCCTCTACAACCTGAACCTTCCCTGTCACCACCCTCTACAACCTGAACCTTCCCTGTCACCACCCTCTACAACCTGAACCTTCCCTGTCACCACCCTCTACAACCTGAACCTTCCCTGTCACCACCCTCTACAACCTGAACCATCCCTGTCACCACCCTCTACAACCTGAACCATCCCTGTCACCACCCTCTACAACCTGAACCTTCCCTGTCACCACCCTCTACAACCTGAACCATCCCTGTCACCACCCTCTACAACCTGAACCTTCCCTGTCACCACCCTCTACAACCTGAACCTTCCCTGTCACCACCCTCTACAACCTGAACCATCCCTGTCACCACCCTCTACAACCTGAACCTTCCCTGTCACCACCCTCTACAACCTGAACCTTCCCTGTCACCACCCTCTACAACCTGAACCTTCCCTGTCACCACCCTCTACAACCTGAACCTTCCCTGTCCACCTGTACTCCCTCGCTCTCTGCACGGTCTCTGTTTATATGTTTATATGTTTATATGTTTATATCTACATGATGTTTATTTTCTTCTGTCACTTTCTCCCCCCCCCCATAGTAAACTGTGTAACGTGTTGGACCGTCTCAGTATGATAGCAGAGAATGTGGTGAAGAGGACTGGCTTCTTCATCAACCGCTCTGATTTCCACTGCCACAGTCTCCGTCCAGATGAGAGGTAAGTCCCCTCTTACACACTCTCTGTCTCCGGGCCTAACTAAGGACCCCCCCCCCCCCCCCCCCCCCCCCCCAAACCTGGAACTCACAAAGACCCCCTAAAACCCTGCCTCTCTGTCCTAAAACCCTGCCTCTGTCTAATTCAGAACCAGGTTTGATATAACCTTTTTTGACCCTGTTCAGAGTGTCTGCTAATAGGAATCATCATCGTTCATCTGGGAATTCCCCATAGATGTGGAGCATCTGTGTAAGCTGGTCAGATGCTAACAGGCTAAGAGGAGGGAAGCTTAGACAGACTGTTAAATCACATGACAATCACATCCTGATCACATGACCTGGACGTTATCACTCCATCACATCAACTAATGTTTGGATTCTTGGACCTTTATTATGATGTGGGTGCTGGAAAACACACCAGCCTCACAAACAATCATACTCCATTTATGGTACATGTAGTCATTTAGCCAGATGCTCTTATCCAGAGTGACTTACAGTAAGTACAGGGACATTCTCCCCTGAGGCAAGTAGGGTGAAGTACCTTGCCCACAAGGACAAAAAAAATATGTTGGCATACACACACACACTGTTGGCTGGGAATTGAACCAGCAATATTCGGATTACCAGCCAGGTTCCCTAACCGCTCAGCCACTGACTCCCCCATGCTCCAAGTAAAAAAAAAGAAGCTGTGTCTGTCTCTTTCACACACACGCACACACACGCAGGCATGTACACACACACACACACACACACTCTCAGATCAGTCTGGAGTTTTGTTTCCATAGAAGACGACCGCCTGGTAATTGTAGTGATACTGTGAATGTGACAGATTCACTCAAAACATGATGTAGTTGTTGAGTTGTGTTTGTAAATGTTGGCTGATTTAATTTTATTTTTATCCCCAGATGGGGGGACTTGGGTGGGCAAACATCCTCAAATGGACGAGTCCAGGTATGATTGCAGAGCAACACACACCTCCTCCTCCCCCCTCAACCACATCCCACACACCCCATTACAGAAGCTGCTCCCTGGATCTGGATTCAGGGGGGCTGTTGTGGTGCCTTTGTGATTCATGCTTAGGTAACATGAATATTGAGTCACTGTGTTAAGGTGACATGTCACATATGGTAAAAAAAAAAAAAACTCTTGTTTTTCTGTTACCATGATAACCTCTAATCACTGAAATGGCTCCTGTGTCTGCAAGTTTTGGAAAAGCTGATCTCGGATTTCTTTGTGTATTCCCTCTGTCAATGTACACAGTGCAGATTGTGAATCTAATGTTAATGCATAAATGTACGGTGTGTATTTGAACGGAACATTTATTAAAGAAAAGGGGAAAGTACTCCCCCTTTAATAATCTATTACCATAGCAACGATCAAACAACCACAACCCTCCTGTTTCAGACTGGAGTCTTGCGGACCAACTGTGTAGACTGTCTGGATCGGACCAACACTGCCCAGTTCATGGTGGGGAAGTGTGCTCTGGCCTATCAGCTGTACGCGCTGGGCATGACGGACAAGCCCAAACTGCAGTTTGACACAGACTGTGTGCGGTATGGAACAAGCCTCTCCTCCAGAGCTGCATAGAGCAACACAGAGCAGCATTATCATGACATAAAACTGCATACTTCTGATGTAGTGCTATTTATTCAACACTCAAAGATGATTAACCATTTTTGCAATATTCTTTCACCCCGCACTCACACGTGTGTGTGTGTGTGTGTGTGTCTGTGTTTGTGTGTGTGTGTCTGCTGTGTTTGTGTCTGTGTAAGTGTGTGTGTGTGTGTGTGTGTCTCTGTGTGTCTGTGTTTGTGTGTCTCTGTGTGTGTGGGTCTGTGTGTCTCTGTGTGTGTGTCTCTGTGTGTGTGTGTGTGTGTGTCTCTGTGTGTGTGTGTGTGTGTGTCCAGGTTGTTTGAGGAGCTTTATGAGGACCATGGAGACACACTCTCTCTCCAGTATGGAGGCTCTCAGCTGGTCCACAGAGTGAAGACATACCGCAAGATCGCTCCCTGGACTCAACACTCCAAAGACATCATGCAGACACTGTCCCGTTACTATAGCAACGCCTTCTCAGGTACACACAGACACACACACACACACACTCTCACACACACACAACACACACACACATATACATACATACACACACACTCACACACACACACTCTCACACATGCACACACACACATATACATACACACACACACTCACTCACACACATATACATATACACACACACATATACACACACACACACACACACATACAAACCTAATCTGACCCAGTTCCTTTCCCCCCCATTATTAGTCACATATTTTAATTACTCTATAAAAGCCTCGCCATACACACACACATGCGCACACACACACACACACAACATAACAAAACACTTGTAAACAACAAGCTATGTGGTGGGATGAGATTAGTCATCCTCCCAACCCCCCTACCCACTTCCTTCATGTACAATAGCCCCCCCCCCCCCCCCCCCCCCCCCCCAAAATCTATTTTACCATGGAAACACAGACTCACTTTGCCCTTACACATTCACAATCCTACTGTTACATAACATTGCCCTAACCCCAACCGCCATCCATTACTCCTTAATAACTTTCCATCTGCAGGGAATTCATTTCAGTTTTTTTTTTATCCCCTCTGTGTGATTATGGGTCCTGACAGGTCTGAATAACAGTATAAATCAAGTGTCTGCCTCCCCTTCCTCCATATGAACTCTAACACCATGTACACTGTACAGTACAGGAGGCTGTCAGGACTGGGATGAACCCCAGATGAACCCAGAGCGAGCAGTGCTGACTGTTCTGTTATCAGTGATGAGTGCAGTCCATCCATCCATCCCTCCATCCATCCCTCTCTCTCTCTCCCTCCTCCCCTCCCTCCATCCATCCATACATCCCTCCATCTATCCATCCCTCCCTCCCTCCCTGACTGCCCTGAACTGGACACACACACACTGGACACACACACACTGGACACACACACTGGACACACACACTGGACACACACACTGGACACACACACACTGGACACACACACTGGACACACACACACACACACACTGGACACACACACACTGGACACACACACTGGACACACACACACACACACACTGGACACACACAGACACTTTTCGTCTGCAGCCAGCGACTCATCTTTTCCACCTCCTCACTGATGGCGTGGGATTTGTATTCATTTAAATCGTAAACATTTCCTGAGAGGCACTTCTGGTGTGTGGAATACAAGTGAATCGCCTAATTTATCCTTTGGGCAGAAAATACCTTTGTTGTTATTGGTTTTTATTGGAATCCGAGGTTGGTTATTGAAATAAGAGGGTTGTTATTGGCTAGAGGGAAATCATATATATGTTGTTGATTGTGACTGTCACTATGGGCCTGACTTTCTGTCATGGAATGATACTTCTGAGGCACGTTCACTCACTAAGTCATGCATGTTAACTTTTACCTCTCTGTTCCGATTGCTGTTGCAGTGATTAGTGAATTTGCTCTTACATTTACATTTAGCAGACGTTTTTATCCAAAGCGACTTACAGTAAGTACAGGGACTTTTTTTCCCTGAAGCAAGTAGGGTGAAGTGCCTTGCCCAAGGACACAACATCATATAGCCACAGCGGGGGCTCGATCTCACAACCTTCTGATCATGAGGCCAACGCCTTAACCATTGAGCTATCTGACCCCCCCCGCAGGATCCTAGCTCAAAAACTCGTCACCAGTATTTCTTTTATTGACAGTTGTGCTTGTGGCAGTGACGCAGGTTGGAGCCCCGAGTGACCAATCACAAAACTGTGATTCATGTTAAATGATCATCCCTTCAGTATTGATGGCCACTGTGTGTGTGTGTGTGTGTGTGTTTATCTGTTTACCCTCCTTGTTCTTAATGAATCCCGTTTTAGTCAATGGAGACACGACCCTGTGTGTGTGTGTGTGTTCATGTCTGAGTCATGTTGGAACCCTACTGGGGGTCATGTGGTGCAGTCGGTTAGGGAGTCAGGCTGGTAATCAGATGGTTCCAGGTTCTAATCCTGACTGTGCCAGCATGACGTTGTGTTCCTTGGGCAAGGCACTTCACCCCACTTGGGAATGTCTCTGTACTTGCTGTGAGTCTCTCTGGATAAGAGCGTCTGGCTGAAGGACTCCATGTTAATGTAGTGAGTGTGGAAGTGGGAAAGGAGCAGGAACACAGAGAGTGAAGAGGCAGAGCAGCCAGACTAAGTCAGTGTGAGTGCGGTCAGAGTGTCCTTCTCCAACACCTCCTCATCAGCTGCCTTCTCATTACTGTTTCCTTTCCTTATTACCCCATGCAGCAGAGGGTCCTCCTTCATCACAACAATCTGGGACACCTCCTGTCATTCTGCCTGTTATTAAGGATATTTTTATTTTATATATATATATATATATATATTTTTTTTTTACAGGTTCACAGCTAAATGTCTTTTTTTCATGGAACCGATAATGAAGTGTGTTATGTGTTTTCGATGCTTATTTAGAAGTTGTGCTCCCAGAGTTCAAGAAACTTGACAGTACTGAATGAACCTAAACCAGAACTCACACCAAGATGTGCAAGTTAAAGCATAATATGATTCTATACTCCAGACCAGCTGAGTTCATCACCTCGTCTCTTCCCTTAGTTCAGCCTTGAGATGTGAACCATTGCAGTTGGTCTTTGTTTGGTCACATCAGTGAACTGGGAGAAATGTTGAGCCATTCAGTAACACCAAGGTTGACTATAACAAAGTACAGCATGTTCTAGAACACACAGCCTTAGAGTGAAGCGTCTGCTAACATACAGCTACAACAGTCAGTTACCAGGCAGAGTCAGTTACTAGAGTCTCTTTTAATATAGCTTCACCCCTCCCCCCAACCTCAGTCCCTCCATCTATCCCTCTTCCCTGCCTCCTTTCCTGGGATGCATCTGAAGCCACCTTGATCCCACAGGTACAGGAAGGAAGTGTGTCCAGGTCAAAGATGGTGTGGGATTTCTTTGACCCCCACAAGCTCAATGACATTTTAGTTCCGTCCATCTAATCCTGTACAAGGCTGGGATGAATTTATACCTCATGACAGCACCTGAATATGGACACTTGCCTGTAGGTAAGGGAAGGCAAATCTGGTACAAAGTGAAATACGAAATAGTAACACACACACAGACACACGCACCGATGATGTCATGTCCTGTCTTATCCATTTATCACAGTCAAGTCAACAGGCACACGTGAATCCGCAGGTTAACGTGCACCAAAATGACTTAATTGTCTAGTATTATTTCTAGAGTATAAAGTCATCTAAATATAATTTCCTTGGCTGCTGTATTGTGTAGAGCATCTGAAGTCCCATGTACAGGATTCAGTGAACAAAAGCAGTAATTATGACAGTCCATCATTTGGGGGATAATTGCTGCTCGTTAGACACAATTAACCAGCACCTAACGGGCTCTGCCTCGTTAGAGAGGCACATGACCCTCACACTGTACTCCCATGTGGAAAGCAGGAACCCATACTCTTAAGAATGTTATATTGTATGATTATCAGAATGACAGGAGGTGTCCCAGATTGTTGTGATGAAGGAGGACCCTCTGCTGCATGGGGTAATAAGGAAAGGAAACAGTAATGAGAAGGCAGCTGATGAGGAGGTGTTGGAGAAGGACACTCTGACCACACTCACACTGACTTAGTCTGGCTGCTCTGCCTCTTCACTCTGTGTTCCTGCTCCTTTCCCACTTCCACACTCACTACATTAACATGGAGTCCTTCAGCCAGACGCTCTTATCCAGAGAGACTCACAGCAAGTACAGAGACATTCCCCCCTGAGGGAAGTTCAGCCACCTGACTCCCCTATGTTTTGGATCTGCAAACTGTCTTATATCTTCCTGTTCTATGATCTCATCATAATTTCCATTGTTTTTCTCTCATCCTCTCTCCCCCTCCCTCCTTCTCTCTCTCTCCGTCCTCTCTCCCTCTCTCTCTCTCTCTCTCCTCTCTCTCTCTCTCTCTCTCTCTCTCTCGCCTCTCTCGCTCTCTCTCTCTCTCTCTCTCTCTCTCTCGCTCTCTCTCTCGCTCTCTCTCTCTCTCCCTCCCTCTCTCCCTCTCTCTCTCTCTCTCCCCTCCCTCCCTCTCTCTCTCTCTCTCTCTCTCTCCCCCTCCCTCCTTCTCTCTCTCTCCCTCCCTCTCTCCCTCTCTCTCTCTCTCCCCCTCCCTCCCTCTCTCTCTCTCTCTCTCTCTCTCTCTCTCTCTCTCTCTCTCTCTCTCTCCCTCCTCTCTCTCCCTCCCTCTCCCTCTCCCCCCCCCCTCCCTCAGATGCTGACAGACAGGATGCCATTAACCTGTTCCTTCAGGTGTACCAGCCAGGTGAGAACAGACCTCACCTGTGGGAGCTTCCTACAGACTTCTACCTGCACCAGAACAACAGCATGAGTCTGCTGCAGCAGCGCCGCAGGTACTGCACACACACACACACACACACTCACACTGACACACACACTCACACTCACACTGACACACACACTCACACACACACACACTAGCAGTGAGGTAGTCCAGTGTGTTCAGGCCAGGGTCTGGATGCCTCTCTCCTTCTGACCCAGTTCTGCTTCAGCACTCTTTGTGTTTGACTTTGCATAATAACTGAACCTGGATGGCCTAGAAATGTAGCTCCATTATGTTCCCATGTGGAAGGTGAACAGAAGATCTTCATCTTCATCAGATGAAAGTGTGCCGTGTGTCTAACCAACATTACCACACAGTGCTGTCTCTCCAGAGCAACACAGAACACAACATGACAGCAAGTGAATGTTTCACAAATTGGACTTTATTGAATAAAAGGATGTTTTTGTTCGATGTTAGACCCACAGATGGCTGGAGGGAGTCAGTCTGTATATCTGGGTTATAGAAAAGTAGGTCTAATAGGTGATGTGGAGGCTGTGAACCAATTTCATGTTCGGTGTGTGTGTGTGTGTGTGTGTAGCTACACATACTGGTGGACAGAGGGTATCCTGTCCCATCTTCCTCTACCCTATGATGAAGGTAGGTCCTTGATTCTCTTCAGTCATGTTTGAAGATCAGCGTTACCTTGACTTAGTTACACCTGCTCTTTACATCACTATTACCTGCCTACCTGACTCTAGCGCTCAATCCATCTAATATCTATCTATCCATCTATCTACTGTGATTCTTGCACCACTGTGTATATACACCCCCCCCCCCCCGTACTATATATACCCATTCCACTTTGTACCTATGTTATTTGTACTTCCATGCTATTTGTATCATTTGTATTATTTGTTATTTGAATCATATTTGTAGTGTATTTGACCTTGTATTCATTTTTTTATTAGTATGCCACATATATGTTCTATGTGGCTCGTTTCTGTTGCAGTGAATTCTATGTTTGTTAATCTTGCATAGCGAGTAAACCCCATTCTGATTCTGATCCATCCATCCATCTATCCATCCATCTATCAATCCATCCATCTATCCATCCATCCATCTATCCATCTATCCATCTATCCATCTATCATCCATCCATCTATCCATCCATCTATCCATCCATCTATCCATCCATCCATCTATCCATCTATCCATCTATCCATCCATCTGTCCATCCATCCATCCATCTATCCATCTATCCATCCATCCATCTATCCGTCTATCCATCTATCCATCCATCCATCCATCCATCTATCTATCCATCCATCTATCCATCCATCCATCTATCCATCTGTCCATCCATCCATCCATCTATCCATCTATCCATCCATCCATCTATCCGTCTATCCATCTATCCATCCATCCATCCATCCATCTATCCATCCATCTATCTATCCATCCATCTATCCATCCATCCATCTGTCCATCCATCTATCCATCTATCCATCCATCCATCTATCCGTCTATCCATCTATCCATCCATCCATCCATCTATCCATCCATCTATCTATCCATCCATCTATCCATCCATCCATCTATCCATCTATCCATCCATCTATCCATCTATCCATCCATCTATCCATCTATCCATCCATCCATCCATCTATCTATCCATCCATCTATCCATCCATCTATCCATCTATCCATCCATCCATCTATCCATCTATCCATCCATCCATCTATCCATCTATCCATCTATCTATCCATCCATCCATCCATCTATCCATCCATCTATCCATCCATCCATCCATCTATCCATTCTATCCATCCATCTATCCATCTATCATCCATCTATCCATCTATCCATCCATCCATCCATCTATCCATCTATCCATCCATCCATCCATCTATCCATCTATCCATCTATCTATCTATCCATCCATCCATCCATCTATCCATCCATCCATCTATCCATCCATCCATCTATCCATCTATCCATCCATCCATCCATCTATCCATCTATCCATCCATCCAGTCCCTTGTGAAGACAACATGAAGAAAGTCAGGGTGAAGAGAGTGAATCGTTATGACCAGAGCATCGACATCTACACTGAGTTCTTCAAACCGTATGAACTCACATCGTTTGACGACACCTTCTGTGTAGCCATGACCAACTCTGCCAGGTGTGTCTGCTGTTTGGCTCCTCCTCTTCCTCCCTGTGGTTCATGTGGACAGGCTCAGTCCAACTCCTCACTCCCCCGTCCTGCTGCAGTTCTTCTGTGTCATCCTCCCCAGTCTCTCCTCTTCACTGTATCACTGAGCATGCTAGTCTAGTCAGGAGAGCTCTTGTTCTGCTGCATCATATCCATGTTGTCACTCTTCAGTCCAGACTGGAACAACAGACTTGGCTTCAAACTCATTAAAGCAGGATTCAGATCTATTGAAACGAGTCCCATTGAAGCACAGATCAGTTGAGAATGCAGTTGTAATCTTTTAGACCAGATACTGTGGATGGAGATTAGTTAGAGGTGAAAGGTTCTATTGAATTTAGTCTTTTATGCTCTTCACATGATGTAATATAATTCAACAATTGATTTTACTGTGTGTGTATATTTGCCATTGTGTGTGTGGCTCTGTGTGTCTCTCTGTGTGTGTTTGTGTGTGTGTGTCTCTCTCTGTGTGTGTATGTGTGTGTGTGTGTGTGTGTCTCTGTGTGTGTGTCTCTGTGTCTCTCTGTGTGTGTGTTTGTGTGTGTGTGTCTCTCTCTGTGTGTGTATGTGTGTGTGTGTGTGTGTGTGTCTCTGTGTGTGTGTCTCTGTGTCTCTCTGTGTGTGTGTCTCTGTGTCTCTCTGTGTGTGTCTCTCTCTGTGTGTGTGTCTCTCTGTGTGTGTGTGTCTCTGTGTGTGTGTCTCTGTGTCTCTCTCTGTGTGTGTGTCTCTCTGTGTGTGTGTCTCTCTCTGTGTGTGTGTCTCTCTGTGTGTGTCTCTCTCTGTGTGTGTCTCTCTCTGTGTGTGTGTCTCTCTGTGTGTCTTGCTCCTCACAGGGAGTTCATGCCTAAGACAGTGGGAGTTGACCCCAGTCCCTTCACAGTGAGGAAGCCAGAGGAGACAGAGAAGACAGTGCTGGGGTGAGCTGGGGGGTGAGCTGGGGGGTGAGGTGGGGGGTGAGCTGGGGGGTGAGCTGGGGGTGAGGTGGGGGGTGAGCTGGGGGGTGAGGTGGGGTGAGGTGGGGGGTGAGGTGGGGGGTGAGCTGCTGTTTAGCTAACATGAGCTTTTTATGTATTCAATTACTCAAGTACATGCTGATAAGAGTGTGAGTGTATAACACACACACACACACACACACACAACAGTATCCTCCTCCCACAGACACACACACACAGACACACACACACAGTATCCTCCTCCTCCCACACACACACACACAGTATCCTCCTTCCTTCCACACACACACACACACACACACACAGTATCCTCCTTCCACACACACACACACACACACACACAGTATCCTCCTCCTGCCACACACACACACACACACACACAGTATCCTCCTCCTGCCACACACACACACACACACACACACACACACAGTATCCTCCTTCCTTCCACACACACACACAGACACACACAGTATCTCCTTCCTTCCACACACACACACAGACACACACACAGTATCCTCCTCCTGCCACACACACACACACACACACACACAGTATCCTCCCCCTGCAGTGTTCAGACTCAGTCACATTGTTCCCATGTGCTCCAGCATTGCTAGGAACACCAGATCTGCATTCATGGATATCTGGTGTCGTTGGTATTGCTGTGTGTGTGTGTGTGTGTGTGTGATCTGTAAACACAGCTCACTGGTCTGAGCCCTCTCTCTCCACCTCTGTCCAGGTGTGTCTCAGAGTTAAGGGCAGCCATTTCTAACACAAGCTGTTATACTCACAGGAAAACCTTCAAGCCTTTCCTACGTGAGCTATCGGGACGTCTCGAGCGTCAAGTCGTCTAGACTTAATTTATCTTCATCAATAATAATCTACTGAAAACAACTAGATCTCACACTAATAAAAACTTTTATTATCCATTCCTCTGATGCATGCACATGGTGTCTACCTATACAGTTCCATGTTAAATGGCTACGAGGGCGTCTGGTTGTTAGATCCCATCGAGTTCCCTCCTCTCCCTCCTCTCCCTCCCTCTCTCTCTCCTCTCCCCTCCTCTTCCCTCCCTCCCTCCCTCTCTCTCTCCTCTCCCCGCCTCTTCCCTCCTCTCCCTCCCTCCCTCTCTCTCTCCTCTCCTTCCCTCCCTCCCTCCCCTCCCAGTCTATCCGTTGTCTCACGTGGAAGACATCTTCCTCGTGCTGTTTTCAAGGCTGACTGATGAAACCCTCCTATCAGTTAGGCTTTATCCCTCCTGCTCTCTGCTGTAGTCATGGTAACGTTACCCTCAGAAACCACAGCGTTTTTCAACACTGTCCGATCACCATGTCA